>JAYESA010000011.1:183517029-183672029 GCA_036927795.1 Iris macrosiphon
AATTGACTCATCCCATCCACCAAATTCTCTCAACTCACTTTTATTTCCCTCTCAATTTTATTAGCAAGGAGCATTGGAGCTTGGATTGGTAAGGAACACTAGGAAGGGGAGCTTGTGGCAAGGAGATCGTGTCTGAATCGAGTCCATTGTGTATTTTATTATAAATCTATCTTCCAATAGGTATAGATCTGAATTCATCTCTAATTTGAGTTCTAAATCATGCATTTAACCATTAGAAATTATTCCTTGGATTACGACTATCCATAGGATCAAGAATTGAGTTCATACAACTTGTATTATGAAAGTTACATGAAATTGATAAATCAATTGTGTGTCATGAGACAAATTAGATCTAATTAGACTAAGATCGGAGTTATGGAACTAGGTACATGTCCACAAATGGATACGAGTAGGTCGTATCATGATACGCCATGATACGGAGTTAAAATTGTGGTGTTTTCCTCGTAGTGGGTGATACATGTATCAATTTTCTAATTACTAATTGGTACTACTCGATTCCACTTAAATATAGTATTATTTTTGATATTAATTGTATTTTATTCACTATATAGTGATTTGGGAATATTAGGAATGAGAGTCATGATAGTGTGTATCACGAGTGTGGCACCTTAAGTGTTCGATCAATTGTCTTTAGTATTGTGTATATGTATGTCTATATACCATATATATATATATATATATATATATATATATATATATATATATATATATATATATATATATATATATATATATACTTGTGTTATAGTGGGGATATGCGTGTTGATGGTGTACCTATATACATATATAACTATGTGTCGTGAGTTTATACAGATATATATATGTATGTGTAGCACTTGTGTATATTATTTGGGAGTATGATTGTGAGTGTGCTTGCACAAATACAAGTACTTGTGTGCCTAGTACCTGTGTGATGCTAGCACAGGGTAGAGGGGAGTTGAGACTGAGTATTACCCATGTGCAACAAGCACACGAGGGTGTGCTGCTTTGAGGAGAATGTGCAGTGCTTTAGTATTGCACTGCAAGTGAGGGTAGGGGTCTTCAAGCCAGTTTCAGTATGAGAAAGTGCAAGGGTGTGCCATCAGAGGTCAAAGGGAACTTGGGATATACATTATTGTTGTTGTTGTGTGAGGGTTGTGTTGAAGGGACTCGGGTATTAGCAACAGTAATTGGGTATCAGAGTATCAGGTCTGTGTGTGTGAAGCTTGTGTGGGATTGATGTGGTCAGTAAGTGAGGGAGGTAGTAGCAGGTTGCGGTTGGGGTAAGGACTGCCTGCACTGATGCACAGACAATGCAAGTAGATGTATGAGGTAGGGGTGAAGGTTGTATATCTGCAGGTTGTGAGGCATGTTTCAGACATGGAAGGGTATGTGTAGAAGGACTGATACTTAGTTGTATCAATAGGTGTGGAGTGAGATTGGATCAAGTGTGGGTGCTTCAATATTAGTATTAGGATTAAGGGTTTGAGTGTAAGGTATTGTCTAGTATAGTTAAACTTAACTAGTACTAGTAGTATTAGCTAATATACCTTAGATAATAGCAAGGTATAACTAGTGTTAGCCTAAAATTTATATATTGGCCCATTTTGACTTAGTTTGACCTAGAAACGACTTAAAAATCTAGGTAATGACCTGGTATAGCTAAGATAAGCTAGTTTTAGCTAGAATGACCTAGTTATGGCCTAGAAGAGCATGTTAGTGCATTTTTTAACTTATTTCTCTTTTATTACACCTAAGTGACATAATATCTCATATATAGGGTTGTGTGACACAAGCTCGGACACCGAGTTACCTTTTTTGCTCCAGACCAGAGGTGAGTACATCTCTCTATTAGTTTTTATTTTATGATAGTGTATATATCACTTATTCTAGAACTGATATACCCGAATCTAACACATTATTACACAGACTGGTACTATATGGATCATGTCAGGAGATGTTATCCCCTTACCGTGTTCAGCGGGTACTCCTTACTCATGTATTTCATCGTGTATATTGGGTATTATTTTATGTGCTTCTTGTGCATCCACTATTTTGTGTGCTAGTGTGACTATATCGTATTCATGTGCGTAACGTGTCGTGATTGAATCCATGAGTATTGGTTTAGGAGGGGGAGTAGAAGTTGGTTATGTGATAAACCCCTATTTATCTCATGTGTATATCGATTATACACCTCACGTATAATCGAGTTACCATAGTTACCTCATGTGCAACCTAAGCCTATCACATAAAGAACTTGCACTCTAAACCACATAGCTAGTATTCCAGTTTCTCTACTTGTAGTTATTTTTATATTACCTATAATTATCATTCCAGTTCATAGTGTACTTGTCTGCATGTTCCAGCTATATTTTTATTTCTAGTTACTTGTGCATCTTGTATTCTTTCTATTGATTGTCATATATTCTCTACCATGTATTTGGAATAGCTGGCGAAGTTTTGTACTTCGTTCCAATTCTGATTGGATATATTTTTTAGATAATTGGTTAGAGGAGATGTGTCACACTTATTACGGACCGCAGGACGGCGATCCACTAGAGGATACTCCCCTAGAGCAGGAGGATTTAGTGCCAATGACCGAGGAGGCTTAGACATTTATTTTGGATATTGTATTAGTCTCATTATAAGACTTTTAGCATATTATATATTATTTGGGAGTTGTTTTGTGCCTAGACTATAGTTTGGACTTGTGGATATATTGTGACTCATTATTTCTCCATTCTATTCCATATCGTGCTTTTATCCTCCTTTAGTTTTATACTGTGATTGAGTATTGGATAGCATTTATATTATATCATATTGTTTCTTCTTTTAGAGTTGAGATATCATTGACAGGTACATTATATTTATTGTAACGCCCCGCTCTGCGCCGGCGTTATATATCAAGGTGAGTGGGCAGAACTTCGTTCTCTGATTCTTGCACGCCTTAATAATAACCTGAGTTTTTGCTTGCAATGTTTTCATAAGAGAATGATAGAACCTGCCTTGCATGTTAATGAACGAACTCACCTAGCTTATCTTTGAAATAAAGTCTGCTTAACGAAAATCCCGAATTGCTTGCTTAGAATGCATGAACATGTTCACTATCGTCTATGCTTCGAGAGAACCATACTGTGCCTGAACGTGTTCAAGTGATAAGTCGGATTGCCCCGCAACAACGAGTGTATTCTGATGGTTCGTCTCGTCTGCATACTAGAGTTTATTTGATAGTGTTCCATGCATTCGCACGCGGTCGGACAATGACTTTTGGTGGAGAGCTGAACTGCATGCGTCATAGCCACCATGGGTCATAGCTGCCATTAGCTTCAGAGAAATGAGTCATTGGTATGCTGTTCCATCAGCTGTCGATCCTGAGATACTCGGGGACCGCCCTGCATATAGCTAAGTCATTGTGTTAGCTTGGATAGTGACTGCCCCTAAGAATGTGCATCGTGTGTCTAGCTATGCATCAGACCCTCGAGTCGCACGAGACACGCTGCGCACACCCTGAAACATGAACGGTTTGCTTGCTTGCATATTCAATATGAAACTCTATTTCCAAACATGTTTCCAAATAATGTAATATGACTCTGCTAGCGAACTGCATGACACGAACCTAGGTAAAACTAGAAAGATCACTAGTAATGTAATGTTTTATAACATGATTACTTAGTGCCTGTTTGAGTGAATGCTTGTTTCTGTTCAGTTGATTTATCTCACCAGTACTTGTATAAAGTGCTGACCCACCAACAGTTTACTTGCTTGCAGGTACTGGATCGTCCGAGGGAGCGATAGGAGTGCCACAGTCCCGAAGACCCGGAATCCTGGTTTCGATTGTTGTCCCGAGAATACTATCGTATAAGGGGGCATAATGTATGTAACGAACGTGTGCCTTTGCTAAAGGAAACCCAAGTTGCCTCGATTGTCCCGAACACTCAGTTGGCTAAATGCATTACATTGCAACAAGTCCCTTTCCGCTGCTTACTCGACTGATGCGATGATAGCCAACTATCAACTTAAACGATTGGCCTTGCACGGGCGCAACCCCAGGCCCGTGCGGCATCACGTCCCCCGAAAGCTCGAACGGGCCATTCGCTTGGCTCCCTTTCTCCCTCGCACCCGCGGGACGGGCGCGGTGATTCGCGTCTGGCGCTCCGAGGCACGGTAATTCGTGCCCGGTTCGTTAATCCCGGCCGTACGGGGCGGGGCAGGGCGGAGCGGCGGCCCGGGCGGGACCGGGGCGTGACAGAATGGTATCAGAGCGGAATCGATTCTCTGGCCCAAATTCGTTGCTATGACTCTGAGATATTATCGATATGGTTTTGCAAAGAGCGTTCCATACAATAAGTCCATAGATATTCTCAAAGTGCAAAATATTTCCTGAACTTGAATTGCTTGACTGTTTCGATTGAGTACGGCGAGGGACGGCACTATCGCTACTCGGGATATCGAGAAGTTTATCCTTGAAGTTTCGAGGACGAAACTTTTTGTTGGTTGGTAAGTATGTAACGCCCCGCTCTGCGCCGGCGTTATATATCAAGGTGAGTGGGCAGAACTTCGTTCTCTGATTCTTGCACGCCTTAATAATAACCTGAGTTTTTGCTTGCAATGTTTTCATAAGAGAATGATAGAACCTGCCTTGCATGTTAATGAACGAACTCACCTAGCTTGTCTTTGAAACAAAGTCTACTTAACAAAAATCCTGAATCGCTTGCTTAGAATGCATAAACATGTTCACTATCGTCTATGCTTCGAGAGAACCATACTGTGCCTGAACGTGTTCAAGTGATAAGTCGGATTGCCCCGCAACAACGAGTGTATTCTGATGGTTCGTCTCATCTGCATACTAGAGTTTATTTGATAGTGTTCCATGCATTCGCACGCGGTCGGACAATGGCTTTTGGTGGAGAGCTGAACTGCATGCGTCATAGCCACCATGGGTCACAGCTGCCATTAGCTTTAGAGAAATGAGTCATTGGTATGCTGTTCCACCAGCTGCCGATCCTGAGATACTCGGGGACCGCCCTGCATATAGCTAAGTCATTGTGTTGGCTTGGATAGTGACTGCCCCTAAGAATGTGCATCATGTATCTAGCTATGCATCAGACCCTCGAGTCGCACGAGACACGCTGCGCACACCCTGAAACATGAACGGTTTGCTTGCTTGCATATTCAATATGAAACTCTGTTTCCAAACATGTTTCCAAATAATGTAATATGACTCTGCTAGCGAACTGCATGAAACGAACCTAGGTAAAACTAGAAAGATCACTAGTAATGTAATATTTTATAACATGATTACTTAGTGCATGTTTGAGTGAATGCTTGTTTCTGTTCAGTTGATTTATCTCACCAGTACTTGTATAAAGTGCTGACCCACCAACAGTTTACTTGCTTGCAGGTACTGGATCGTCCTAGGGAGCGATAGGCGTGCCACAGTCCCGAAGACCCGGAATCCTGGTTTCGATTGTTGCCCCGAGAATGCTATCGTATAAGGGGGCATAATGTATGTAACGAACGTGTGCCTTTGCTAAAGGAAACCCAAGTTGCCTCGATTGTCCCGAACACTCAGTTGGCTAAATGCATTACATTGCAACAAGTCCCTTTCCGCTGCTTACTCGATTGATGCGATGATAGCCAACTATCAACTTAAACGATTGGCCTTGCAAGGGCGCAACCCCAGGCCCGTGCGGCATCACGTCCCCCGAAAGCTCGAACGGGCCATTCGCTTGGCTCCCTTCCTCCCTCGCACCCGCGGGACGGGCGCGGTGATTCGCGTCTGGCGCTCCGAGGCACGGTGATTCGTGCCCGGTTCGTTAATCCCGGCCGTACGGGGCGGGGCAGGGCGGAGCGGCGGCCCGGGCGGGACCGGGGCATGACATTTATTGTATGAGATATTTAGTTAGTATTGATGACCTAGACAGCGTCTACCGCTGATGCTGCAGCGTAGGCTGGACGTGCCCACGTACTTGTACCCTTACACTCGGTGTAGGTCGTGACCGTTATGACCCAGGTGCATGAGTTACACAGATTATTAGACGTGTTGCAGAAGATAGATCAAGTGCTTAAATATATACAAGTGTGCACAGTTATTTTCATATTGCATGTAATTATCTTTCCAGTTCACATTGTACTTGTTTGCATGTTCCAGCTATATTTCCATTTCTAATTACTTATGCATCTTGTATTCTTTCTATTGCTTGTCATATATTCTCTACCATATATTTGGAACTGCTTGCAGAGTTTTATATTTTGCTCCATTCCTGATTTGATATATTTTTTAGATGATTGGCTAGAGGAGCTGTGTCATATTTATTACGGGCCGCAGGACGGCGAGCAACTAGAGGATATTCCCCTAGAGTATGAGGACTTAGTTCCAGTGACCGAGGAGGCTTAGACATTTATTTTGGATATTGTATTAGTCACATTATTAGACTTTTAGCATGTATATATTATTTGGGAGTTGTTTTGTGCCTAGACTATAGTTTGGACTTGTGGATATATATTGACTCCTTATTTCTCCATTCTATTCCATATCGTGCTTTTATCCTCCTTTAGTTTTATACTGTGATTGAGTATTGGATAGCATTTATCTTATATCATATTGTTCCTCCTTTTGGAGTTGAGATATCATTGATAGGTATATTATATTTATTGTGTGAGATGTTTAGTTAGTATTGATGACCTGGACAGCGTTCTACAGCCGATGCTGCGGCGTAGGCTGGACGTGCCCACGTACTTGTAACCTTACACTGGGTGCGGATCGTGACACATTTTTGTGGTGGCCCATGCAGATCTAGGTATTAGTACTCAGACTTAGAGTATTAATACAAGCCTGCTATAGGATATAGGACTTAGGACCTAGAATGAGATTATACTCAATCATAACTATAAAATATTTCTAATTTAACGATTTTGCAATCTTTATCATTTTGAATATTGATTTCTTTGAAATATTTCTGTCCTTCTTTAATGATATCGTATATTGCGTAGTATTAACTTCTTTGTTTCAATCTGTCTTCAGGATGCCTCCGAAGATCAGATTCATTCGCTCGGGAGCAGCGGCAGCTTCCTCAGCTACTTTTCGGCCTGCTGGGGAGAGGGAAGCTACTCCTCCTTCTTCTCCAGTTGAGAGGGTCGTCTCACCGGTCCAGGTTGGGGTTTCAGCAGCAGCCTTTGGGGGTGATCCTCCTCCAGTTTCGAGGACATTCCCAGCTATTTCTGAGAGACTTCCCCCACCACCTCCAGTGCCAGTAGATGCTACACAGTTATTCACACTTTTCAGACAGATGATGGAGGCCCAGAGGGTCCAGGCTGAGGCGCAGCACCGACAATCTGACATGATGAGACAGGACATTGAGAATGCCCACCAGGTGGCCATTGCAGCAGTTCAGAAAGGGGATCCTTCATAGCCCCAGGATGCACAGCCCAGGCCGGGCAACATACAAGACTTCAAGAAGTTGGATCCCCGCAACTTCCATAGGACTGAGGGTATTATATATGCCGATGATTGGCTTGAGCACATCGAGCGCGTCATGCACTTATTCCGCCTAGCAGAGGATATGAAGGTGGAGGCCGCAGGGTTGCAGATGTCATACATTGCTAGTACCTGGTTCTGGAATGACCCGCAGATTATTGATCCAGGATTGACATGAGAGGACTTCAGGGACTTGTTCAGGAATAAGTTATTTCAACCTACTAAGATACTAGACTTTGAGCGAAAGTTCCAGAACCTTCATCAGGGGAACATGTCGGTCGAGGATTATGTCACAGAGTTCGGAAGATTGAGAAGATATGCTGCATACATGGTGCGGGATCCTAAGATCTGGGCAAGTCGATTCAGAGAGGGCTTGAACTGGGAGGTGAAGGCTCTCATTTCCTCGAGCCATGAGACATACGCAGCTATCCTGAAGGAGGCCCGCAAGGTCGAGAGAGACCTGAGTTTGAGGCCCAAGAGGGACCGGAAGATCATTGGTGGCAGCAGCAGTACGGGTCCAGCCAAGCGACCCCATTACCAGCAGCAGAGAACAGTATTTTGCGTCGATCAGAGCACCAGTACAGCAAGTGCACTAGATGCAGAGACCAGCTCAGCCAACTCCTACTTGCCCTTTCTACAAGAAATCAGGGCATGGGTGGGATATTTGCAGAAAAAGGCTGGGCCAGTATTTGTTTTGTCGCTCAGTAGACCACCAGCTGAGGGATTGCCCTAGGACTACAGCTCGTACAGCTCAGGGCAGAGCCCCAATTCAGAGAGCACCAGCGAGGCCACCTGCGGGTCAGCATAGAGGAACTCAATTACAGACATAGCAGTAGAGGTTTGTACAACACCAACACAAGCAGAGAGGTGCACAGTAGGGGCGAGCTTTCGCTTTGACAGTTGAGGAGGACGAGCCAGTCGGAGATATCATTTCAGGTTCAGTTCTTCTCGATTCTTTTCCAGCTTATAGTTTATTTTATCCCGATACTTCCCATAGCTTTGTATATGTATCTTTTGCTCTTAAACATCGTTTAGAGGTTGAACATTTGGCTAGGACTTCCAAAATCTAGACAGAATGTATATCAAAAAATTAATAACTTATTAATTTAGCAAATAGTAAATAATTGCTAAATTAATAACTTATTAATTTATCAATGTATTATTTACTTTCTTAAATATTAGACATTGTATTTAGTTTCTCGTTTTACGACCTAACAATTGTATGTATTTGTTTAATGAAATAAAATTTGTAACTCTACTTTTTTCCCCCAAAAGTAGATTGTAAAGTATTCTTTGTACTACATTATTTTATTTTATGAACATTTAACCAAGCAAAAAATAATAATTTAATCATATTTTAGGAATGTCTCATAGTCGAATCATAACCAAAATGTATATCAAAAAATTGTTAATTTATATATTACTTAGGACCTATATAAATTTTTTATAATATATTATCTTATAAATTAGCGAATTGTAAATTTAGCACACTGAGGTTATTAATTTTATTGGGTAAATTATCGAGGTTCTATGTAATATAGACATTTAGTGGCCATGTTTGCCTCGCGGAGAAAGAACCAAAATCTTAAATCTTGCAATACATCATAGATCTACAAGCTGAGCATATCTAAGCGTAAACCACCACTTTCTACCCGAGGGATATTTTGGTCATTTTGCATGTATAAATTTTACTTTATTATATTATTTTGTACATTAATTGCTATAATTAATTTGTTAGTTGTTAGTGGTTTGTTAGTGTTAATCATGACCATAGATTAGTCTAATTAAATTAGTTAGTTGTCATGAAGAGAATATTCCTTTTAGTTGTAGAGATTCTTTCGTTTACCAAATAGATTCCTTTCCCTCCTTAATTTGAATTTTAATTGGAAGATGGAGTGGTACAATTAGTAATTAGAACCAATTACAGGTCAATATAGTGGACCACCTTGTCATGAAGAGATTTGAATTCTAATTTTCCTCCATTTATTCCTACTTCTTTTACAAGCAGCATCATTTCATTTTTCCTCCTAAATCTAGATCTAGAATTTCATTTCCATTTTATTTCTTTCCCAAACCATTTCATTCCACTTCCATTGGAGAGTAAGAGATTAGAGCACAAGGATGAGCTTGAGGAGGAGTCCAATTTTTGGAGGATCGTGTCGGACTCATCTCTTCCGTGTCTAAATTCAGAATTTTCCAAAGAGGCTACCAAAACAGTAGATAATTCTCTCAAACTCACCAAATTCATGGTTAGGAACACCCCATGGACATGTAGGAACCTTCCTATGGTTAATTTTGGCTTCCCAATGGTAGATCTAGGCACTATGAGCCCTCAATTTGGTAGATCTATGTTGTGTCATGAGAATTATTGATTTTGGGGCTCAATTTGAAAAAAATCTCAATTGTGTCCATGTGGAGTTGATTTGTGTCCTCATGAGGGCTATTGGTGTTTATTTGATAGTGTGTTGGTGTCCTTGTGTACAAAATTGAGTACAGAGAGTTCGTATCATGATATGCCATATGATACGGTGGTGTAGTATTGTTAATTCTTTTGTATTTGTGTTTCTGTATGTCAATTTCATATATATTCACTTACATTACTCTATTTTACTAAATTATAGTTATATTTTATATATTACTTGTGTTCATAATGCTTTGGTGGGGTTTGGGAGTAGTTAGAGTCATTAAGTATCATGGTGTGTCACTAGTGTGCAAAACATGTGTTTGACAATTTGTAGTGAATTTTTAAGTGTGTCTATCTATGTATTGAGTGTCATATATAATGTGTATATATACATTAGTATATATAGATACTTGTATGTAAGAGTACATATAAGAGTATAATGTAAGAGTACATATAAGAGTATATATATGGGTATGTGTATATATACATTAGTATATATAGATACTTGTATGTAAGAGTGTGTGTGTGTCTGTGTGTGTATATATATATATATATATATATATATATATATATATATATATATATATATATATATATATATATATCTTATGGCTGTTGGTGTTGCTTGGTGTATTACTGCTGTTGTTATAGTTATAGTTGTTGCTGTTGCTGTGGTATTGTTGATGTTAGATGTTGTGGTGGTGAAGATGGTATGGATAGACAGTTGTGGTATCAGTAGGAGGCAGCTAGTCAAGTGTTAGGAAGTGTTTCCAGGTGAAAAGTTAAGGAAGTTGAATAGCAGAAATGAGGGAAGAGAATCAGCAGTATAGGTTGCATTGTGGATGTGCTGCAGTGGGTCTGGTAGCAGTCGGGTATGGGCAGCAGGGGTGAGCTCTTGGGAGTGTATGGAATAGTACTAACATCAAGTGAGCAGTGCAGAGCAAGGTTAATATCTGTGTGAGGGGTGTCTGGGTTAGTGTTGGGATGTGGTGGGGGAAATATCTTCAGGTGAAGAACTTTGCAGATGTAATTAAGTGACTATGATTACCCAGGGGATGAATCATGTATCAATATTGGACTGGGAATTCGTGGGGTGGTGTAGGCTTGAGCAGTAGGCAAGTGTGCACTGCTCAAAGCAGTGCACTGATGGGGTTTTCAATTCAATCAAACTGAACTATTGAAGGTTGTCATCAGACCATAATAGTTGGTGTTCAGTGGAGTGGCAACAGATGGTGAGGGTGTCTCAGTCCAGGCCATTCAGTTCTTAGTTGCATGTCCAAGTAAGCCTAACTCTGTGTGTATTTAGGGTGTGTAACGGAACCTGGGGTAAGTTCAGTTGAAGTGCAAGTATAGTGCCAGGTTGTGTATCAGAGTTGAGCACCAAGGTTTGATACCAAGGTGCCAGTGAGTTAGTATGTACAGATGCTAAGGTAATTAAGGTATTAGTAGTGGTTGGGAATTAGTTAAGTTATAGGTGTTGGTGTTAAGATGCATCAAGGTAATATTATCGTAGTTAAGGTAATAGCTAAATAGCTAAGGTATGTTAGAATATTAGAGTATCTTGGGGTAGTGCCAGTGAAGGCATATGAGTGGTTGGTGAGAGTGTTCTATGATACATGTTGAGTGAGTGCTTGAGGTCAAGTGTAGGATAATGGTAATAGCAAGGTATAGTGCTCATGGCAAGGTATTGTCTTGATACTAAAGTATATGAGTTATATTAGTAGTAACGAGTATAGCTAAGGTATTAAATTAGATACCTAGAGATAAACCAATACTAGTAGTATCTAGTATAGCTAATAATAACTTGTATTAATTAGTATGGACTTGTATACCTTAGTACGACCTAGAAGACCTAGAGTAGCAAGGTATTGACCTAGTTAACATAGTGTGGACTAGTATTAACTAGTATGGACCTAGAAATGACTTGGAGAGCTACTATCAAGCTAGTATAGCATATTTATAGTTCCAAAACACTATTTTGACTTGATATTTCATATTTAGGTCCTTGTGGCACTTATATATATATTGTTGACATTCCACCCCAGATTTCAGGCGATTATATTCTCTGATAGTTTTCTGTTTATGATATCTTCTATATTTCTTGTATCTAGTATAGTTATACTTGATTTTCTGACACGTAGTTACACGGATTAGTATATTCTGGATCTCGTCATGAGATATTATTTCCTGTGGACTCTATGCATGTCCTGTGATCTTGTACATGTATAGACATCGATTCATGAAAAGGATGGCCCCCTCCTCATATAATCCCGTGTCGTAACGTGTTATGGTTGGATCCACTATACTAGTCGGAGCGGGGAGGGTTAGTTAGATATGTGATCATACTCCTTCATGTGCATGTCCCTGTGAGTGTTAATCATACATCACACGTATGATAACCCGGCCCTAATTCCTGTGCAAGTTCCCAAGTCGATCACATCTCGAAGCTAGTACTCACTCACTTAGTTAATTCTATACCTTGATTCTTGTACCTGATATTCCTTGCTCTTGTATTTACTTTACAACATTTTCATTCCTTGTCATATTTTCAGTTCTTGCGATATTATCATGTATTTCTCATTGTGTATTGTTGCATAGTATTTATCATTTATTGGAATTGTTGTTAGATATATGCTTCGCTCCAATCCTGACTGGATAGCATTTTTCAGTGATTGTTGTGCTCTACATTCCGGGATTTCAGAGTGATGCTATAAGACAGGACTGCTCTCACATTGTGGATCTTCAGGTGACAATTGTAGAGATCTAGGCTAGTGCTTCTTATTCCATATCATGTCTAGTTTCATTCCTTTAGAATGTGATTTGGTTTATACTTCTTATTCATTCCTGTCACGCCCCAGTCCCAAATTATCGAGGGACTAGACACGTGGCAATGGCCAGCAGCATACACCGATGGACAAACCCAATTTAATGGATCCATCGGAGCATACTTAAGCTGTATTAGGGTCTACATCAACAAGTCAAAACTAATCTCATCCACAGAAAAGATAATAAGAGCATCAACAATAAGGAAAGTAAATTAAACATCCAGTCTCAGCAAAGTATTCGAAGAACAACCCGATATAATGTCTGTTACAATTGTTCTCATAAACATGAAAAGAGTTTAATTAAATATTTTAAACTGAGCATAGGGAAGCAGATGTTCAGGAGAAGTCCTCAGCGATCACCTCGTCCTCAGGTACTGGTACTGTTCCGAGAAGTGCTCCTGTTCCGTACACCTCAGGGTAGATCTCGTCTGCTAACCCTGGGGACATAATCCGGATCCAGGTCCTCAGGGGACATAGCAAGGTACAGATAAAACAAGCCAAATATAATGCAGTAAAGCAAAATAATGAAACAATAAGGACAACTAAATAACCATCTATGTGAAATGCAAGTTGAGAGCATCACTGAAACTAAGGCTGATACCACTACAAGCTCTGTGTCGGGGAGCCGGTAGTAGTTATACTATGTGTTATACTATGTGTTTACTATGGATTTTATATTATATATAATCAGCCTGTAGCCTGTGTGTCTCTCCCCACCCAATGTAACCACAAGTCTCATGTCCATAACGTCTCATGTCCATGTCACATGTGATCATAGCTAATGCATCAAGTCATAATCTAAGAATATAATCTATGTCCATCCTGTATCCTACACAGAATCACCTTGAATATCTCAGGAGGATTCTGTCAATGTATGTGTCAAGTGTCCTGGGTTATTGTACTTGATACAGCAAGTACTAGAATATAAAGGGTCACGAATGTCCATCTCTAATGACATACACAACTCCGCGTACGGAGTTGGCACCCGACTGTAATCGGACACTAAGTATGCCACACGGCCCTAGGTTTAAGCAAGAACAATAATCACAGAAAATAAGCAAGAAATAATTGAATTTTATAAACTGCAATTTATGGCAAGGTACACTTGCCTGGGTTTTCAGCTCCAATTGTAGCTCTGGCAATAGCTGGATTTGCAGGGACTACTCCAGCTGCTGAAACAAACATTACCATCAGATTCAGAAAATGTCAATCAGCTAGAAACGCCTGTCCTTGAGTCCAATTTGGAGACAAGGGCAAAAACGTCATTTTCGGGTCAAGGCGGGGTCCAGATGTGGGCCGCTTTGCACCGAAAAATGCGTCAGGGTCAAAGGTCTCAAAATCAGTCCAACTTAGTGTCAACAGGTCAGGAACGATGATACGAACCCAACGGAACTTCCAGAATTGGATTCCGATGAGCCGATCACAAAATCGCCCGTCGAGTGGAGCCTGTGGGGCCCACGACACGCGATTTTTCCAACGTTCTCAGAATCGAACCAAACTTGACCCACAGGACCAGCGTATTGCTACGAGTCCGATGGCGCAAGTTTCGTCTCGATCCGACGTGTACACACTAAGTTACCGCGAGAATCAGAAAGTACGGATACGGGACGGTGTCCGCGGATACGCTCTGATTCCGGTGTGCACGCACATCCAAATCAGCTTCTGCGAAATCCCGCACGTCCGTATCAACGACGCTGACGTATCGGTGAAGACCGCACGTGACCAAGTCGTCCCGTTTGGCGGGGCGTACTCGATTCCGGGGTAAAACAGGGCTTTGGTTTTTCCTGTTTTTGGATCGCGGTGTGCGATCACCACAGGACGCGATGCCCCGAGCGGTTTGTCCGGGCACCGAGAGGGTCATACAGGCTTCGCAACGCAAAAGACGGAATCGAATTCCGAGCTACGGAAAGAAAGTTACAGTTACCTGAACTGGGTTCCACAAACCGATATCTCCGTGTCCTCGAGTCGTGTCCGACACAAGTTCAAAATTAGGGTTTAGGGTTTCAGTGTCGAATCCTCTGTGTCCGTGTCCTCTGCGGTGTCTGAGGCTCGCCGGAGGAGTGCTGGCCGACTTGCCGGACGGAGGCGGGGGCGGAGACGGGCGGTCGACTGTGGCCGGTGCTCAGGGTTCGTGGCCGAGCGAGGAAGAAACACTGGGACGCGGGGAGGAAGAAGGAGAGGTCGAGGGCGGCTTGCGGCGGGGTCCAATAATTTCCCAGAAAATTACCCTATGTCTAGATTTTCATTTTACACCATAAAATATTATTTTCATAATATTTTATTATTATTTATTATCATTTAAAAATTATTGAAAAATTAAAACACTGGTATTTAATTACAGGAAAATTTCAGAAAATCCCAGAAAATTGTGATAAATCCAATTTTTAAATTTATGAAAATCAGGGGGATTACAATATACCCCCCTTAAGAGGATTGCGTCCTCGCAATCAAAGAATAACCGGTCAACAGAGATGACACGGTTTCAAAATTTTATTGAATCAGGAAATCATGGTTAAGGGTTTAAACGCATAGGAAAAATTATTTCCCTAAGCAATAGAATTTATTCGATTTCCCAAATGTGGGAAATCTGGAAGATTACCGTTTTAGAAAAACAGGTTATCTTTCAAAAACATATCAGATTAACAATTATAAAACATTCTGATTTATTGGCAAGTTCAAAAATAAATTACTAGGTTAACACTAGTTTATCCTTTATAAAACATATTAGACTAACAATTTTAAAACATTCTAGGTTATTTATCAAGTTCACAATTACTAGGTTATCTATTATTAGCAAGTTAAAATTTTCAGGTTAGGTCTAGGGTCACGAACCAGCATGCACAAATTAAAGCAAAACTAGAAACAGAAACTATAAAAACTTACGCGCATTAGCTACTCCATGGTTCTGCGCGTCTCCCACAGTCATTGCGAAAACTTGGCCGCGTCCTGGTGGATTCCTCTGCTGCTGCTGCTGCTGGGCTTGTTGGAAGAGTGCTGCCTGCGGTGCCAAGGGTGGCCTTGGTTGATACCCTCCTGGTGCTGGTAGAGCTTGTTGGTTTGCTCTTGGTACTCCTCCTCGATGATAAGGACAATCCTTGGCTAAATGTTGATTGGTTCCACAAATCAAGCACAATCCCAACTTGCGTCTGCAGTCCTTCTCAATATGGCCTATCTTACCACAGTATTGACATGTAGGTACTGTCTGCGGAGAGGCTCTGGGTGGCTGGTGTATGTGAGGCCTCTTTGCAGCTTCTTCTTGTGGTGCTTTGGCTGCTGTGGAAGACCGTTTCAGACCGGTCTCTCTCCTGGTGACGCGTTCCATGCGTCGTGCTGCAGCGAGAACGTCCGAGTACGAAGTTGGTGCGACAGATCCAATTAGCTTCTGCAACTCGATGTTGAGGCCGTCGAAAAACTTTTCGGCCTTCTCTTCTTCTGTTGGGATTAATGTTGGGGCGAAGCGACTCAGACGAATGAACTCGGCGTTGTACTCTTCCACCGTCATAGCTTCCTGAGTGAGACGATTTGAACTTGTCCCTCAGTTCTGATCGAGCGATTGCCGGTATGTACATCTCCTGGAAGAGTCTGGAGAACTCTTCCCAAGTAACTCGATCTGGTCCGAGCCTGGTCTCTTCAGATAGCCACCAGTGATGAGCATTGTCCGTCAATTGCATTCTGACGGCGGTCATCCAACGTTCTCTTGGAAGTTCAGCTGCTTCCAACTGGTGTTGTATGTTGGTGAGCCACTCATGCACTTCAGTTGGTCCTTCTTTGCCCGAAAAGGTACGGGGTTTGAGTTGACGGAAATCGGTGATAGATCCCGTTGCTGGTCGCCTAGCTTGTGGGTTCACTTGCTCCAAGGCGGTTACTAGGCTGGTTCTCAAATACTCCGCCTCGTTACGCTGAGTCTCTTGATGAATTTGTTGTTGGGCTTGCATCATAGCGTATATCATCTGGAATATCTGCTGCCCGTCTATAGGTTGCCCTTGTGGGAATACGGGCATCGGTGGAACGAACTGCGGAGGCGGCGGGATGTCATCACGCCGGAACCTTGAATTATGCGGTGCTTCTTGATCGTTTTGAGAAGATTGCCCTCGGTCTTCGGGTGTCACTCCTTCATCATAAGTGACCACAGCATCGTGTGGTGTACTCAAGGGATTCTCGTCTCCGCTTCTTGGATCCATTAGTCTGCATCAAAATAAAACATAAGAAGCGCACTGGATTCAAGGCAAGATGCAAGTCAAAAAGTTAATTTGAATACGATACAGATATCAAGAACGTTTTCAAGCAAGTGGATGAGATCCTAAAACTTTATCCTATTCTTATTGCAGGCCTGTTCGGTCCCTAAGTTGAAACCGAACAATTTTAGTCGAAGACCTGCATGGGCCACCACAAAAACCATGTCACGCCCCAGTCCCAAATTATCGAGGGACTAGACACGTGGCAATGGCCAGCAGCATACACCGATGGACAAACCCAATTTAATGGATCCATCGGAGCATACTTAAGCTGTATTAGGGTCTACATCAACAAGTCAAAACTAATCTCATCCACAGAAAAGATAATAAGAGCATCAACAATAAGGAAAGTAAATTAAACATCCAGTCTCAGCAAAGTATTCGAAGAACAACCCGATATAATGTCTGTTACAATTGTTCTCATAAACATGAAAAGAGTTTAATTAAATATTTTAAACTGAGCATAGGGAAGCAGATGTTCAGGAGAAGTCCTCAGCGATCACCTCGTCCTCAGGTACTGGTACTGTTCCGAGAAGTGCTCCTGTTCCGTACACCTCAGGGTAGATCTCGTCTGCTAACCCTGGGGACATAATCCGGATCCAGGTCCTCAGGGGACATAGCAAGGTACAGATAAAACAAGCCAAATATAATGCAGTAAAGCAAAATAATGAAACAATAAGGACAACTAAATAACCATCTATGTGAAATGCAAGTTGAGAGCATCACTGAAACTAAGGCTGATACCACTACAAGCTCTGTGTCGGGGAGCCGGTAGTAGTTATACTATGTGTTATACTATGTGTTTACTATGGATTTTATATTATATATAATCAGCCTGTAGCCTGTGTGTCTCTCCCCACCCAATGTAACCACAAGTCTCATGTCCATAACGTCTCATGTCCATGTCACATGTGATCATAGCTAATGCATCAAGTCATAATCTAAGAATATAATCTATGTCCATCCTGTATCCTACACAGAATCACCTTGAATATCTCAGGAGGATTCTGTCAATGTATGTGTCAAGTGTCCTGGGTTATTGTACTTGATACAGCAAGTACTAGAATATAAAGGGTCACGAATGTCCATCTCTAATGACATACACAACTCCGCGTACGGAGTTGGCACCCGACTGTAATCGGACACTAAGTATGCCACACGGCCCTAGGTTTAAGCAAGAACAATAATCACAGAAAATAAGCAAGAAATAATTGAATTTTATAAACTGCAATTTATGGCAAGGTACACTTGCCTGGGTTTTCAGCTCCAATTGTAGCTCTGGCAATAGCTGGATTTGCAGGGACTACTCCAGCTGCTGAAACAAACATTACCATCAGATTCAGAAAATGTCAATCAGCTAGAAACGCCTGTCCTTGAGTCCAATTTGGAGACAAGGGCAAAAACGTCATTTTCGGGTCAAGGCGGGGTCCAGATGTGGGCCGCTTTGCACCAAAAAATGCGTCAGGGTCAAAGGTCTCAAAATCAGTCCAACTTAGTGTCAACAGGTCAGGAACGATGATACGAACCCAACGGAACTTCCAGAATTGGATTCCGATGAGCCGATCACAAAATCGCCCGTCGAGTGAAGCCTGTGGGGCCCACGACACGCGATTTTTCCAACGTTCTCAGAATCGAACCAAACTTGACCCACAGGACCAGCGTATTGCTACGAGTCCGATGGCGCAAGTTTCGTCTCGATCAGACGTGTACACACTAAGTTACCGCGAGAATCAGAAAGTACGGATACGGGACGGTGTCCGCGGATACGCTCTGATTCCGGTGTGCACGCACATCCAAATCAGCTTCTGCGAAATCCCGCACGTCCGTATCAACGACGCTGACGTATCGGTGAAGACCGCACGTGACCAAGTCGTCCCGTTTGGCGGGGCGTACTCGATTCCGGGGTAAAACAGGGCTTTGGTTTTTCCTGTTTTTGGATCGCGGTGTGCGATCACCACAGGACGCGATGCCCCGAGCGGTTTGTCCGGGCACCGAGAGGGTCATACAGGCTTCGCAACGCAAAAGACGGAATCGAATTCCGAGCTACGGAAAGAAAGTTACAGTTACCTGAACTGGGTTCCACAAACCGATATCTCCGTGTCCTCGAGTCGTGTCCGACACAAGTTCAAAATTAGGGTTTAGGGTTTCAGTGTCGAATCCTCTGTGTCCGTGTCCTCTGCGGTGTCTGAGGCTCGCCGGAGGAGTGCTGGCCGACTTGCCGGACGGAGGCGGGGGCGGAGACGGGCGGTCGACTGTGGCCGGTGCTCAGGGTTCGTGGCCGAGCGAGGAAGAAACACTGGGACGCGGGGAGGAAGAAGGAGAGGTCGAGGGCGGCTTGCGGCGGGGTCCAATAATTTCCCAGAAAATTACCCTATGTCTAGATTTTCATTTTACACCATAAAATATTATTTTCATAATATTTTATTATTATTTATTATCATTTAAAAATTATTGAAAAATTAAAACACTGGTATTTAATTACAGGAAAATTTCAGAAAATCCCAGAAAATTGTGATAAATCCAATTTTTAAATTTATGAAAATCAGGGGGATTACAATTCCGCCTTTAGATTATTGTGATTGAGTACATGATAGAACTAGTTGTATTAGTTTGATTGATAGCTAGATATTGATGACCTAGACAGCGCTCTACCGTCGATGCTGCGGCGTAGGCGGAACGTATCCACGCACTCGTGCCCGATCATTCGGGTGCGGGTCGTGACACTAAGTACTTGATCATAGTATATAACTACATGTATAGAAAACATGATTCTAAATAGCAAAATGGGAACATGCTCCCAGGCACAATTAGGGCACAACAAGTGCCCTAGCTAGGCTAAAGGCCACCAAACTGATAACTGCTAGCAGAAATAGGGAACCCACTCACGCACTGGCATCGGCATCCTCCGGGTACTCCTCGTGACCATCAAGCTAAATATCCGGAATATAATAAGTAATTCCGAGAAACAAAGCTGAGGAATATAGCACCCTCAGCATTGCGCGCCTAATCTCTCTTTAGCACGTATAAGTTGTTGAACAAGGTTGCTATGGAACTAGGGATTCTCCCCTCCACGTGCTACTATGTGAATCAATCTAATAATCAGTCCTTAACATTTAACTCGATTCCCAATCATGGATATTTGGGATATCGAACCTATATGTCGATGCACGGCGGACAAGATACAGTCAAGAGGTAACGAGGTTGTGCATGTCAATTTAATCAAGTCTATCATGGTCAGGCTTGTCAGACATTATATGATCATCGGCTCGTTCACAGGACAAGGCACGCACTGAACAAGTCTAGCAAGTCGAGAACATATAAAACAAAGCTCTCATAAATAGGTCGTATATCAAGTCAGGACGACAATCGAGATACACTATTGTATATCAAGTCTGACTCATATTACGTAGACTAGCATACCCATCAGTGTGCCGCTGCGTGTAGTATGTTCATAAATGAATACCAATGCCAAAATTCAATACGTAAAACTCAAGCAAATTTATGTTAGACCAATGTTCTAACTATGTTTTTTATTATGGTTTATGTTAGACCAATGTTCTAACTGTATTTTTTTATTATGGTTAATCATTTAAGTATAACATTATGATATCGCTAATAATCATGCAATTAGCTACTTAAACATAGCAATGTCCTAATGTGCATTAAATATATCATACTTACTACTATGTGTATTATTTTGCTCACAAGTTGTTCTATAAAATTCAAAAAAAATTTGAAATACTAAATGTATTGGTCCATTAATTTTTGACAATATTCTTTAGAACATTATAATTTTGAAGGGGAAAAAAACATGAAAAATGTTCGTTAATAACATTATATTTTTTGGGGAAATCACCTCATCCTTTTGTGTATTATCATTTAAAACTTTGTTACGAACTTAAAAAAGATATTTAAAACTTCCGTCGAGGATAAAAGATCGATTCCTGTCTTCTTGGTCTTTAAAAGACTAAAAGATGATGAGAG
The DNA here is from genome assembly GCA_036927795.1 of Iris macrosiphon. Classification (NCBI taxonomy): domain Eukaryota; kingdom Viridiplantae; phylum Streptophyta; class Magnoliopsida; order Asparagales; family Iridaceae; genus Iris; species Iris macrosiphon. The sequence goes on from JAYESA010000011.1 coordinate 183,537,955, forward strand.
AAGCTCTCCTACATAGGAATGTTGTGGCTGGAGAGAGAAGCTCTGGAATAGAATCTCATTTCAAGAATCCGTCAAATGAAGTGCTTAGAATGAAAATAACGATGTGGGAGCATGAACACATCATTAACTAATTCAAATAAATAACGACCAATATTGCTGCTTGACCTAGGAACTTATTTACTCTCTCTCTCTCTCTCTCTCTCTCTCTGTATACTTACAATCACACAATCCATACAAGAACCTCAATCCCTATCATTATTGCTATACTTTTACATGCAAAATAGCCTACATGTTCTACCTGGAAACAATAACCGAAACTGCGTGGACAATGGAATAGATGCAAAATTACATGGGAATGACCAAGATTACAACTTCTCCGATACAAACATCACCCAAAATCTCAGCAGCTAAAGTTCTAAAAGGGGTCCCAAATCCATAATCACAGTGAGATATTATAACAGCTCTAGGTTTTGATTCAAACTCGGATGCTGTACCGAAATAAAGCTTCCAGCGCAAACATTTAGTCTATCAACACATTCTTATGCTGCCTAATATAAGGACACATCAACAATAACAAATTTGAACGCTTTTTAGTTCGTCGGCCATATCACCTTTGACAAATATAACACCCAAACAGCTCCACTGCTCAATCCTGACTGGTGCATATACTGGTCCCATTGCACATGCCCAGACCACTTTTCATCACTATTGCACCAGCTCCAACTTCTGACACACTTCATAAGTAATAAGAGCAAAAGTGGCCTAATCCGCATATAGGTCCTTAACACAACGTTATACCTGAAAATAATCATGAATTTGAACATCATGCATGACCATCATCACCTCACACAAATTTCAAGTGCACATGCCATTTTATGGCATAAAAAATATATAGGCAGTATATCAGTATATAGTTAAACTGCAGATACATAAAACCCAACGGTACATAAAGGTATCAGTGTCGAAATAAACTACATAGAATCGCTCGAGGATAAAAGCTCCCGAGGAGAAGAATAAGATGCCTACATTCATGATACAGAAGGTCAATTGCTTTGGACAGTCAGCTATTCTTAATACACAAATCAATCAAGAAAAGGAGAAAAAAGGTTAAGTAGTAATCACCAATATTACACCCCCACCCTAGATGGCAAGCAGCCCTTGCTACAAAAGGGACTTGCATAAGTAATAGAGAGAGAGAGAGAGGGAGAGAGAGAGAAGGGAATGGGGGACATGGATTAATAAGAGAGAAAATAGTAACCACTAACTGGAGGGCTTGTTATGTAGTCAAGAACTTCCACAACTTCTTTCCTATAGAGGCATTCGTTCTCTCGTAGTCTTCATCCCCATCCCCATCCCCATCGTCATCTTCACTGCTGTTCCCATCTGATGGAGTCGCCGGTAATGCTGCTATCCCATCTACTTCATCCCCATGTTCACCAGCCCCTTCACTGAGCTCCACTGACTTAATAAGGTCGCTCTCACGAGCATCCTCTCTTGCATGCTGGACCGCCTCTGGTTCATGCTGCCGATGAAACAAACCACACCACGGAGGTAAGAAGAGATTTAAATGGCTTGCTTTCAGCCAAAAAAAAAATGGTTGGAAGATAATCAAGCGCCCTAGAAATATATAAACAAAACATTGAATGAGGCTAATCCAGATATATTGTAAAAAAAAATAATTAATATCATATTTACGGGTATGATAGTTTGCTAGGTCAGCTCAAGCATCTTATCATTTCTACTGGTAAAGAAGCTCAAATTAAAGCAAGGTGGAGTTTGTTTTTTCGATTTGGCTTTCCAAATGACATTTTCCTAAAAGAAAATAAGAAATACACAAAAGAAACCAGCTGAGCCAGTATTAGTCGTTTCTAAGTGTTTTGGTGTTCAGAAACACTAGACACACTTGCTCCATATGGATTCACCAATTCTTATCAGTATGTATGTAACAACCAATTATTAAGCTGGATACACTAGTCAAGTAAAAAAAATTGATAAGAACTAGACAATACAACAGTAGCCAGAAGCATTAGTAACCTATTATTTCAAGTCGCCTCTTAGATTGCCTTATCAGACTCCTACACATGGTTCATCAAGAGGCCATCTAATTTATTAGAGAAGATAAAAACTAAGACAGGCCAGAATGCTCATCTTCTGAAGCATCATTGGAGACATCTACAGAAAGCACACACAATGTCCACTTTTGGAAGGGTTTAATGTCAGATTAACCACAGAAGATTGCTAATATACACGAAGCTGATTAAAACAATACCATAACTAATGCCATTTGAGCATCTACATAGATGGATTAGAACTTCAAAATTGTTGTTGTATGTCAAGGAGCAATATGTTCTAGTGTCAGACGGGGTACGAATTACAAATTCAAAGTGTTGACATAAAAGCTATTGGTTATTCTTGCTAGATTTCCCTTTGCAACTTGTATCCAAGTAATATGATAACAGAATACCCATGTAAGAGCTGAGTGTCATAAGCATCATGAAATAGCATGATAAGATTTTTGAATGAAGTTCAGTGCCCTTACTCGGACAAGTACATAGGATGAGATCTCATTCACTTCTATCTCAGAGCCAGCATTGGATTTCTGCAGCATGTGCATTGACGCCACATTTTCAACCTTGTCTTTGGAAGATTCTTCAGGGTGATCATTTTTTGAAAACTGGTTTTCGGGTGAAGTTTCTTTCTTTTGTCCTTTAGCCTGCTCAGAGGTTTCTTGGGTTGCTGCAACTTTGCTTGCACTGGTAACAACATAAAAAATGTTGTATGAATTTACCTCAAATTCCTAGCTCAAAAATGCTCATTAGCAAGAACAGAATTCTTCAAGACATTGTAAACCCCAAAGAGAAATATAACCTTTGCAAAAGTGTCCAACAAAAGATTACCCAATGTTAAAGAATTAGCTAACTCCAGACTTTACATTCTCCATTCTTCTCATGTATACAATATAAGAGAGAATTGAAGTAGAAATAAACTACTCACACTTTAGAGCCTCTGAGGTTGTATCGCTTGTCTCTAGGTCCTTGCGTTGCAGGAGCAGTATTTCGTCGTTTACGGCGTCCTCCAAGAGATACACTATCAGAACGAGCTTCACTGTCCTCTGCTTCAATCTCATTAGTCATCTCAGATGTAGGTGGACGCTTCTGTCTTGTATTACCTGCCATAGAATCAGTCCGAACTAACGTTCCTTGGCTTTCCTCATCATTGTTTTGTGATTCTTTAGCTTTCCCATTCACGTCTGTATCCAGTTCCAGTCCAGAAGCTTCTCCAAGAATTGTTTTGGCATCCTCAACAACTGCCTTAACAGAGCGGGTTCTTGTTGTTTTAGCCCTGCCTCTCCTGCTGGGTTGGCGCCGCCTCTGCACTGGTGCCTGAGGCTGAGAATCTTTTTCAGGAGGACGAGAAGATCCCTCCATTTCGTTCAGTTCATCAGTGGAAGGGATAGTAGTCTCACCTTCAGTCTCCCTAAAATCATATTCTAACTGAGCCCTCGCAATATCAACAGAATTCTCTGCTACCCCAAGAGATGGTTCTTGCTCATCTCTGGCGCTATCTAATCTTTTTGACTCATCCACCTCTCTTCCACCATCAGGATGTGCCCTCTGGGTATCGAAACAATTATTAGCAACTCCGTAGTCAGTTTCATCATCTGATACAGCCATATCAAGACGCTCACCAAACTGAATAGCCATTTCAGCCTGGTTTTCGCTAGAATGCTCGATATTCTTTCCTGGAGATATCTTGAAAAGCCTTGAACACTTTTGCAGCCATGACATACGGCCTCCAGAATTAACCAATTGAGAGCCAACAGGATGAGGAGATTGAATAACCTGCTTACCTTCTGTTCGCTCTTGTATATATCCATCAGCAAGACTTGGCAGAAGTACATCTCCTGTATCGACAATCCCCATTGATGGTTGGAGACCAAGAAGTTCCAACTCACTTATAGGGACCCCGCAGTTCTGACAAGCCTTGCACTTCTCAGCCGCATTAAGAAATCGATCTCTCTCCTTTATAAATTCCTCCCTTTGATCCTTTAGGTTCCTGCTAAGTGTATGGAGAGTGTCGATGTCCTTCTGAATATCAGCTTGATCAGACTCCAGTTTCTTTCTGCTAAGCGAGAGATCTTCCTTGTCTTTCTCTAATTTATCTTGTTCAAACTTTAACTTCCTGATTTTCGAATCATTTATATTCATAGAAGAAGTAATACGATTCCATTCTTCTTCTCTTCTTTTCTCAAATTCATTTTCCTTCTCCCGTAGTCTCTTCTCCATTTCTTCCTGCTTTTCCTGCATGTTCATCTCAAGATCATGACTTCGAATCTCAAGCTCTCTAGCAGCATCAGCATGTGCCCTCTTAGCCTCTTCAAGAGCCTCAGACCGCTCAAGCTCCACAAGGTTCTCAAAAGCTTCTTTTTGCAACCTAAGATCTTCCAATTCCCTCTGGATAGCAGCTCTGTCCTGAAACACCTCAGTTTTCAACCTTTCAATTTCACTATGGCGCCATTTTTCAAACCTTTGCTTCTCATCATTGAACTTCTCTGCTTCTGCTTCCAATGTCAATCTTTTCTCATCCAAAACTTCCCACTCTCTCTCAAATTTCTCCCTTTCCTCTCTTAGAGTCTCCCGTTCCTTGACAACTGACTCTTTCACCATTCTACACTCTTCAATCTCCTGTTTCAGATCAGATTGAAGTTTGACATGTTGTTCCCTCTCTTCCTTGGTAAGTTTAAGGGTTTCCTTCTCAAGGAGAATTTGTTGTTCTTCAGCTTTCATTGCAGCTCTTAAACTCTCAACTTCAGTTCTAGAAACCAGCAGCTCTTGAGACTCATTCAGTATCTGTTTTTTCTCATCCTCCAGCTTCTTCTCCTCGGCTTTTACAGATGCCTCCCACTTCTTCAAAGCTTTTGATTTTGTGTCAAGGTCTTTCTCCTTGTTTTTTTGTTTCTCAATTTTACTCTCTAATGCTTGTTCTCTTTTAGTAATTTGTTCCTCTTTGTGTTTCAGTTCCTTTTTCTCCTTATCTACTGCATACAGTCTGCTTTCCACTTCCTCATCAAAGGACTTTCTCTTTTTCTCCATCTCCAGATCGAATTCATGCTTTTTTGCATCTAAAATAGAATTATGCTCATCAACTAGCTTCTGGATTTCCTCCTGTTAGGATAATAGAAGGAAAATATTAGACCTGAAAAGTGATATCATAAAATTTTAACATAGCATAGACAATGAAGATAAAAGAAAGGGAGTGGGTGCTAGAGTAAATACTTCCGATTAAAGATAAATCTAAAAACACCTAAAGAAGGTGGGAACAATATGTCTACTTATATCTCAGATAGGTCATTAGATGACATATCCCTCCTGTTAGGATAATAGAAGGAAAATATTAGACCTGAAAAGTGATATAATAAAATTTTAACATAGCATAGACAATGAAGATAAAAGAAAGGGAGTGGGTGGAGTAAATACTTCCGATTAAAGATCAATCTAAAAACACCTAAAGAAGGTGGGAACAATATGTCTACTTATATCTCAGATAGGTCATTAGATGACATATCAACAATCAAACATATATAAATTGTAAGACATCAATATAATAATCAAAATTAAATAAATCAACAAGCAAATCATTTGAATAAGTATAAGAAAGGATCAGGCCAACCGATGGGTCATATGAGCATACTGCCTTGTATACCGACCTTTGATGTATATCAAAATATGACAGAAATGGTGTCACAGATGTTGACATATGACCTTTTCCTTAAAAAAATAATCATTTAAAGAAATAAAGCATGTGCCACAAACACCAAGTAGGGTTCAAATATAGCACATTCATATTTTACATGAATGTCCGACCAAGAACTACTTGCTATAACAATCCTATTCATTTATAAGTTCTAGAATTTCAACATATGTATTACATTAAATACAAAGCCAGTAAAGTTGTATCGAACAATTTTACTCAATTTAATGATTTCATTTCTTCTGTCTCCACTATGTTTGCAAATGAATCCTTTTCCCAAACTTAGAATTTGGAAAGCAGACGCATATTCTAACTGTTACTTTCGCATAGGCAATTTTTCCGTAATTATTTTGGTTCTTTTCATAGTCAATTTTATTTTATTAACGGTCACTTTTGTTTGAAAGATTAAGGATCCGTTCGGATAGATTTTCTGAAATTTTGCTCTGAAAACAATTTTCAGAGAATATGTTATAAGGTTATTTTTCCGGATATACAGATTCTGACTTTATGTTTGGATACTTTCATCTGGAAAATAGTTTTCAGAAACAAAAATTAAAAATTGCGTTTGGTAAAATATTTTTAAAAAATAATGTCGGAAACCAAGGAAGGCGGCGTCCGCGGAAGACGGTGGCGCCGGAGGGGAGGACGGCTCTGTAGACGAAGCCGAAGCCGAAGCCTCCGTCGCCGACGATGCGCTCGGTGGAGAAGTCGCCGGTGGCGACTGCGAGGTCGGCGAGGGACGACGGCAGAGGAGGGTAGGGTTCCGGATCGGGTGGGTTATATGTTTAGAGTTTTGGAAGGGGGTGGCATTTTGGGGGACGACGGCAGAGGAGGATGAGGGAGGTGATTTAGGAGGGAAACGTCAAAGTCTCGAAAGTGGTGTGGAAAGAGAGAAACTTCAAAGTCGGGAAAAAAACTGAGAAAAGTGGTCTTTGGTCCACTCTGAAAGTAGTGTTTAAACAATGTTTTTGGGAAAAATTTTGAAAAAAATTTGGTTGCTGGTGCAGACAAACACTCTTTTCCCCACCCACCCACCCCCAAAAAACACATTTTTTGGGGTCCAAAAATATCGTTTAAAATACTAACCAAAGGGAGACTAAATTTCAAAGAGTAAAAAGTATTCCTATTTGCAGAGGTTCAAAACTTAATCTCAGACCCTTCCTTTAAGTATCGGTTTCCTGAGTTTAGGCGGAGGGGAGAGTTGTTTTTTTAGGGTTATTTACACTAACTATTCCAATGTTTTTGGTTTATAACACGAGGTACCCCTGCTTTTAAACAAATTACACTGACCACCCCTCCATTTAGAAATAAAAAATAGGGGTAGTTAATTTTATAACTTTTTATTTTTATCTTAAAGTAAGGGTACCCCGTGTAATAAACCAAAAAAGTAGGGGTGGTCAGTGTAAATAGTTTAAAAGTAGAGGTACTCCGTGCTATACATCAAAAACATAGGGGTAGTTAGTGTAAATAACCTTTTTTTAAATTTGTTGGTTTCAGTGATTTCGAACCTCAACTACTGACCCAAAACAACTGAAATGTATCACACTTTGGCCGATACATAAAACCTTGTTATTTGCCAGTGGAGAATGCTTACAAGTAGCAAAAGTGTACTGACAAATTGAATTTATTATTAAAACGTCCTTTTTGGTTTCTATACAAAAAATTTGTTAGCTTTATAAAATCAAGCTATATATATATATATATATATATATATCAGCTAGATTTTTTTGGCATTAGCGACAATCAAAAAGCTCAAATTACTCGGATAATAATAGCGCACTGAATATAACACCTAAACAACAAGAATCACAAGAATCATAAACAGATACAAGCATAGATGCTCACTCTTTCTCGAGCATTGAGTTTTTCTTCTACTGCCAATAAATCTTTCTCTTTCTTTTCTAGGTTCTTTATCTTAACATCAACTTCCTGCAAAAAGTAAGATATCACATCAGTGCATAAAGATATATAACTATGAAATTCGTATACGCCATCTGAAAGCAACTGACCTTTTCTTTATTAGCTACATCTTTCAATCTTACACTAATATCATCCTCTTTATTTTTCAAAGAATTAGTTGTGACATCAATCATTCTCCGGGCCTCTTCAAGCTCTTGCTCCTTCTTCTTAAGAGTCTTATCAGTCTCATTTGATCTGTCCTCTCTCTCATTAAGAAATCTCTGACCATCAACAAGCCTCATCTGCCCATCCTGAAGTTTTTTCTCCCAATCTAGCAGATATTCCCTTTGTTCCGTAAAAACCTTCTCGTGAGCTTTCCGTCTGTGGCATAAAGTAGAATCGTGAAAATCATTAAAGAAAAAAAAAAATGGGTCAATGTGTTAACTACGTTGCTTAGAGAATTAATCACATGGTGAGAATAATGGAAGGTATACTCTGTGTTTAAAGATGCAAGGTCCCTTTGCAATTTTCTTTCACGAGCTTCAACATCCTCTAGTTTTCTATCTATCTCAGAACTCCTCCGATTTGCTTCAGCTAGCTTGGCATCCGCAGAGTGCAATTTTCTCTCAACTTCCAAACATTTCTCTTCAAGGCTGGCCTCGAGAGCATTTGCTTCCGCCAGCTTCTTATCAGAAGTAAACTTCACTTCCGCAATTTCAGCACGCATCTCACGCAGTGCCTTCTCCAGCTATACATATTGAATTCCGTCAGGAAAAAAAAGGAGAAAGAAACATGTTGAGTGAGATTTCATAATAGGAAGCATCATTGTAGCGTGGAAAAAGAATTAAGTAAAAAAAAAATATCCAAGAGGTTGAATTAACGAGAGAATTCAGAAGTTTTCACAATCAAGAATTACTATGAGATGTAATCATTGAACTGCACCTAGATATACAAAAGACCAAACCTAGAAAAAGATAATTAAATAACTTAGTTTACCATCAACAACATGAGCTTAAGCACAATAATGAAGACTTCTGCAAGTCCAAAATAGTAAGACCCCATAAAGAATCTACAAGCAACTAAGCAGATGATAATCTATATGCTTCGCATAGGTGCTGACGGAAACATCAGATCCTTCACTTTTGAACATCTGACATTTGCAAAAAATATACTAACGGATGAGAAGGATCACATTAAACATGCAAGGAAGCTGATTAGTTCATTTTCATCCCTCAGCAAGTAACATTATGTATAGATCATCTACCATTAATGTAGGAAGGATGTAATGCATTCTAGTTGCCTTACTAAAAGTGAATTGGGACGAGAATATTAGGTCATTCAATTGAAACGGAATGGGACCTGGTCAAGTTAGGGATAGAAATAACTTCATGCAATAACATGAGTATGGACTAAAACTAGTAAGGTATCCTTTGACATTGCCATTGCTTTTCAAAATGGAGAAGCAGAGGCAGCTTTCGAAAGCAGCCCCCGAGTTCAAAAGCTGCCCCAAAAATGAACTAGCTTATCAAAATATTAGCAGAAAGCTGTTACCAAAGAGCTTTAGATGTTGCTTTTAAAATAAAAAATTTCAGAAGCAAGCAAAACAAGTGATACTAAACTAAGCGTAAGTTGAATCGAAGCTTACAAATCATCTCAAAATTTGGGAGTAAAAAAGAGCGGTTAAACTCAGCATGTTCACATTTCACCCATACTAAATTCAAGCTATATAAGTTGTTCATAAAACCATGTCCCAACTTTAACCTAAGGCCCTAGCTATTTAATGTTTGAAAACAATTTTAAAGTTTCTGTTAGTATTGAAGCCTGCTAGTCTGAACCTATAATCTGAAACTACATAAACTGTATAAAGAACCAAAACCAGGACTGAAGGGGACTAAAAACCAAGTTTATGAACCTTCATCTAAATAGATAGCTCACCTTCTATGCAACATCCAGATAAAACCCAGTTAAGGACGAGGAATTGATTGTAAATGCTCCTGAACCCTCATTTGTAGGTAGCAATACTAGCAGAAGTCATTAGCACTAGATGAACAGGATAACATCAAGGGAGCAAGAAAACTAGTACGAAGTCACTCCTTCATAATGAAGTAATATGCCATCACACAAACAATCAATGCAAACTAGAAAGATTAAATTATAATTAATATATTTTTACAACTGCTAAACATAAAGTATGTAATCAAGAATAAGAAATAAGGAATAATACCTAATAATAATCCCAATCAAACTGAATATTTAAATTATACTAGCAAGTCAGATCAATAAATAAGGTGACACGTAAGCATTACAAATTCCCATGTGGGGTATTAACTCCTAATAAGAGGTATGAATACTAATATTAGAAACATAATATATTTATCTTTTAACTCACATCCGTAACACATTGCTTTTCTACCCCCAAAGCCTTTCTCAAGTTCTCCTCCCGCTTTTCTGATTCAGACATAGCAATCAAGTGTGCCGCTTGCTCCCGCTTAAGAATCTCCTCGGCTTCTGCCAACCGTTGTTGAAGCTCATCATAACTAGAACACCAATCTTTCTTCTCGATGAGGAGAAGTCCCATGTTGTATTGATATTCATGAAGCTATCAGAACAAGGAAAAAAAATTGAAAAACATTAGTTTCGGAAGTTAATAAGAAATGCATATCAAATCAGAACAAGCCAGCATAATAAATATGATTACTGAACATAAGTATACAAAGCTAAGGTTGAAATCACAGTGTAGAAGGTGATCAAACCAAAGAATAGAGTTCAAACACGTCAACATAGGAAGAGCTCTCCAAATATATCATACACAACTAGCGCAAGAAAAAGGATAGCTATCTATACACGTCAACGCCATTTTCTTCTTTTACTTCACATAGCATTTCGTCTCCTTGATAACTGGAAGTTCTCCAAAAGTATAAAAAGCTAAAGGGCTTTGTACCACCCTTTCAAGTGTGATTGAATTCTATTCAATAATCCAAGGCCTTGTAGCAGATCTTTTGTTGTTTCGGCTTCTAGAAGTGAATATTACGCCTAGGAAGAAACAGTGAATCCCAACTACGAATATATAATAGCTGAAACTGTCTGCAACATTCCATCTCGCATAAGCATATGGATATCTGGAATTTGACGTGGCATACCCGATGTAGCGCCCCGTTCTTCCTATTCGAGGAGCGCGGCTAAGAAACACAAGACGGTATCGTTCGATCGGGATAGATTGAATTAAGAACTCGTCCTCGTTATGGATTTGTTTCTTCGGAATCGATTCTCATATTCAGTGGACTGCGCCCCAAGGATCGGCTTAGCGGCAGAGTCAGGAGGAACCTCTCCGCTGCTATCTTTTATTGCCTCGGTTTTCGATGTCGCTTGTTGCTTTCGTGCTTTGAGTTGGTTTTGGGATTTGCTTGTTTTCTTTGAACGGTTTCGATGGTTTTCATTGTTTTCGTTCATTGACTTGCACTTCTATTCCGAGAATGGAAAGAGAGGAAGAAGTATTAATCGAACTGTTCGTGTGCAGGTGAACGAGCAGTAGGCGGCTTGCGAGCGGAGTCGTGAAGCGCCTCTTTCCTTCTTCTTTCCAAAATCTAAGTGAGTGGCTACCAACCCGATTAGCTAGTCTTGCTTCCAAGCCTCACTCCTTCGCCCCGATCAAACGATACCAAGTAATAATAAAAGAAACCAAGATAAAAGAGAATAGACTTGGTTCATTATGCTTGTCAACTAAACTTATGAACGGTTATCATCCTGAATGCTAGTTCGCTTATAACTGTGCTATGAATCGTGCTAAGTATGGAATATGCTTGTTATGAAATAAACTGTCCGGAAAAACTATGCAAACCGTTATGCTATGGAACTATTCTATGATTGCTATTCGATCACGGACAACTTGTGCACAAGGTATGTTATGAGTTCCGCGGACGGTCACCGGGGCGCCGGGATCGATCCGATCCGGACGGAACGTATGTATAGTCGTATGTTACCCGGCAAGTGTTATGCAGCGGGGCTCGCCACCCGCGTTGCACGTCACTTTGCCTTGAGACTATAACCCGTCCCTCGTGGCACCACGCCAGTGATCTCTATGTATATTTAAACCTGTTGCATACTAACTTGTGTCTTCGTTTCAGGGAAGGCATGGTAAGTATTGCGCAGGTAATTCAGACGGTCAGGTAAAATCCACCGAACGGTGGCACGTTCATTTTCAGTAAATTCTATATGCTGCTTACTTGTAAATGAACTAAGGCAAGATAGAAACCCACAAAATATGCATGCTTCACTAAACAACGTGTTGATTGGTATGGTATAGTTCGGCTAGCTCGCCTTCACCAGCATGTTTCGATATGCTGACCCTCGTTGAAACAGGTTCTCCGCACCAAGGCGAACCGAGCGAGGAGCCGAAGTCGTCTACCCGATCCAGTCCAACTGTTGGCGCACCTTCACCGCGCCCCTGGAAGCATTTTGAAGTCCGAAGCTGCAACTCTTCATACACAAATGCAGCTCCGTGGCAAAGCTATCCTCCAGCCTGGAGGTCTATATCGTTTTGAGTTTATAAAGGGATGTAATGTACAGGACTGCTATCTCATTTTGAGTCATCTCTTTTGTAAGCCGTTCGGCATATTAGCTAACTCGTTCAAGAGTTTGTAATAGATGTTCATTATCAATAAAGAGAACTTTTCCATGTTTCAAATCTGTGTTTCAATTTATCTGCGTACTCTGAATATGTGCTTGCTATGCAAATCATTAAAGCCTTGTGCGGACGCAACTCCAGGCCCGCACGGCGGTCACGATTCGGGGGACGCCTCAAGTGATTCTACGGAATTGGGTCGTGACATAGTGGTATCAGAGCACAGATTCAAAGTTCCTTAGACTTCGTGCTGGAAAAGTTCCTTTAACGATCAAATTCCTGTGCGAACTCTTGAACTCGCTAGGCCAAAATGAGATACGTTCATGCAATAAGTCCATAATACATTATGATCCTAATGTAATTTACCTTCTTTTGAAGGAATGGATCCAGCGCAATCTGCAGCGCAACCACCAAACGAAACACAAGAAAGCAGTTCGGGCACTTCGGGAAGCTCTCGGAGCCAACGAGGCATATCTCAAGTCGACCCGCTTGAGCGGGTAATGCAAATGTTAGAATCGCAACGACAACGAGACGATGCTCGCCAAGCCAAGCTCGAGAGTAATCTAGAGACCCGATTCTCAGTCCAACAAAAGCAGGTAGATGCCCTGCAACAGATCGTTCAGACTTTGGCTGCCAACCATTCCGCCGCAACAGCAACGACTCCGGTGGAACAGCCCGTGCTTGAAGTAGAGACGCCGCAAATTCCAAGGCCGAAGGACGTGACTGCCTTCAACTTGGGACACTTCAAGAAAGTCTGCAACACCCCGTTCAACGGGACTGAGGACCCAGTGGTAGCTCTAGATTGGCTAGCAGAACTAGAAGATCACTTCGCTCTGCTAGAGGTCCCCGAAGAGAAGCGCGTCTCCTGTGCGCAACTACAGCTCCGCCTCAACGCACACGATTGGTGGGACGTGCATCGACGATCTCTCCAATTTGATCACGGAGAGGAGGCGATCTCGTGGACGACCTTTCGTGCCGCGTTCGAAGAGGAGTTTATACCCCCTCCAGTACAACGTCAAATGGAAAATGACTTCGTGCAACTGAGGCAAGGCAGGATGACAGTTAAAGAGTATTCCGCCGAATTCAACCGACTCTCCAAATTCGCTAGGGCCTATTTACCTGATGCAGCGAGTCGAGCTAGAAGGTTTGAAGGTGGTCTCCGTCCTGCCATCCATTCGCACGTGGTCAATAATCAGTACGGGACAATGCGTGAAGTCATGAATCACGCCCTATCTCTCGAACCACAATATCCTCACGTTTCTGTCGGCGCTGTGCATACATCCAGTCACAAACGCCAAAGCAACGATGGAGGAAACAATGCTGCAAAACGACATAACAACGGTGGTCGCCACAAAGGGAACCAGAGACCATACTGTGATTTTTGTAGAAGACGTGGGCACACTACTGATAGATGTTACAGCAGAAAAGGTCTATGCTTCAACTGTGGCGGGCCAGGCCACGTAGCTCGGGATTGTCCACTCCCTTCTAAGCTCCTGCCTCATCCCAATAACCCCTAACGGTTGGTTCTATTCTTAAGTTTCGAGACGAAACTTCCAATTGGTTGGGTAGGATGTAGCGCCCCGTTCTTCCTATTCGAGGAGCGCGGCTAAGAAACACAAGACGGTATCGTTCGATCGGGATAGATTGAATTAAGAACTCGTCCTCGTTATGGATTTGTTTCTTCGGAATCGATTCCCATATTCAGTGGACTGCGCCCCAAGGATCGGCTTAGCGGCAGAGTCAGGAGGGACCTCTCCGCTGCTATCTTTTATTGCCTCGGTTTTCGATGTCGCTTGTTGCTTTCGTGCTTTGAGTTGGTTTTGGGATTTGCTTGTTTTCTTTGAACGGTTTCGATGGTTTTCATTGTTTTCGTTCATTGACTTGCACTTCTATTCCGATAATGGAAAGAGAGGAAGAAGTATTAATCGAACTGTTCGTGTGCAGGTGAACGAGCAGTAGGCGGCTTGCGAGCGGAGTCGTGAAGCGCCTCTTTCCTTCTTCTTTCCAAAATCTAAGTGAGTGGCTACCAACCCGATTAGCTAGTCTTGCTTCCAAGCCTCACTCCTTCGCCCCGATCAAACGATACCAAGTAATAATAAAAGAAACCAAGATAAAAGAGAATAGACTTGGTTCATTATGCTTGTCAACTAAACTTATGAACGGTTATCATCCTGAATGCTAGTTCGCTTATAACTGTGCTATGAATCGTGCTAAGTATGGAATATGCTTGTTATGAAATAAACTGTCCGGAAAAACTATGCAAACCGTTATGCTATGGAACTATTCTATGAGTGCTATTCGATCACGGACAACTTGTGCACAAGGTATGTTATGAGTTCCGCGGACGGTCACCGGGGCGCCGGGATCGATCCGATCCGGACGGAACGTATGTATAGTCGTATGTTACCCGGCAAGTGTTATGCAGCGGGGCTCGCCACCCGCGTTGCACGTCACTTTGCCTTGAGACTATAACCCGTCCCTCGTGGCACCACGCCAGTGATCTCTATGTATATTTAAACCTGTTGCATACTAACTTGTGTCTTCGTTTCAGGGAAGGCATGGTAAGTATTGCGCAGGTAATTCAGACGGTCAGGTAAAATCCACCGAACGGTGGCACGTTCATTTTCAGTAAATTCTATATGCTGCTTACTTGTAAATGAACTAAGGCAAGATAGAAACCCACAAAATATGCATGCTTCACTAAACAACGTGTTGATTGGTATAGTTCGGCTAGCTCGCCTTCACCAGCATGTTTCGATATGCTGACCCTCGTTGAAACAGGTTCTCCGCACCAAGGCGAACCGAGCGAGGAGCCGAAGTCGTCTACCCGATCCAGTCCAACTGTTGGCGCACCTTCACCGCGCCCCTGGAAGCATTTTGAAGTCCGAAGCTGCAACTCTTCATACACAAATGCAGCTCCGTGGCAAAGCTATCCTCCAGCCTGGAGGTCTATATCGTTTTGAGTTTATAAAGGGATGTAATGTACAGGACTGCTATCTCATTTTGAGTCATCTCTGTTGTAAGCCGTTCGGCATATTAGCTAACTCGTTCAAGAGTTTGTAATAGATGTTCATTATCAATAAAGAGAACTTTTTCATGTTTCAAATCTGTGTTTCAATTTATCTGCGTACTCTGAATATGTGCTTGCTATGCAAATCATTAAAGCCTTGTGCGGGCGCAACTCCAGGCCCGCACGGCGGTCACGATTCGGGGGACGCCTCAAGTGATTCTACGGAATTGGGTCGTGACACCCGAAAGCCCTTAAAAATGCAAGGGGGGAGAGGGTCGGATTAACCCTAAAAGAAGTGATCCAAAATGGATTTGACCTAAAGTTTCCGGATATGCCCAACCAAAGAATTTACCCGCTTAATGAAATCATGCCAAAAAAGGGGTCCCAGTGCCATGAAGCTCCTGCTACACAAATGCGCAACCACGTAATAAGTATCATGTACAACAAAATCTAACCCATAATTTGCTAGAACTAATCCAGTTAGCCCTCCTACGATAAGAAAATAGATGGTCCTACAGTAAATAAGATGGGTGTATTTTATTGTATCAAACCTTCTTACTTGATTGTGATACAACTTAAGATTTTCATCACAGTCAGGAGTGGGGCAATTATCATCGCAACTCCACTGAAGTATGTACGCCAAAACAATATCTCAAAAAGTCGGCTTGAGAGAGACTATAAGCAACTCATCAGTCATCACAGATGAGTCCTGCGTGTACATCTCAATTTAAGTCGTAAAGGAGGCAGGTGGTGTGAATTGCGTTTTTTAACTTTTTGCATCCTATCCCCTCTCCCTCTCTCGCACACACATTGCATGTACATGCACACAAGTTCCGTATACATCCAACTCAACATTGCACTATTGCAGAATGCTATCTAACACCATAAAATATGTTGCATTTAAAGTCTTTTTCTTTTGATTGCCCCTCAATTCTCAAGCGCAAATAGAGGAATGATGCATTACAAAGCAAGTAGCCAGCAAGGAACTGGATTTCTTTTAAAACTTTTAGGGTATTTTGCATGTATACCCTCCAAACTATCACTGTTTTACATGTATATCCCTGTAGAACTTTGAATTGCATATATATCCTTCACAAAATATATGTTGCATAATGTCCCTTTTCTCGAGTATTCACAAACATCTATAATCTCTTGATTAAATGAAGTCTAAGAACGAATAAACAAGATAACAACATATCTAACATTAGAATAAATGACAGATAGAAATATTGAATTTTTAATACTTATATGATTACATGACCAAAGTTGATTATTAATGGTGAAAGTATGATGTTTCCTCTTAGTTGTTTCTATTATTTTGATTTATTTTAGTCTATTTGTTATGTTAACTTCGTAAAACTAACACATAGTAGTACACTAGCTAAGCTAAATGATCCTAGACATATAATACCATGTAAGAACTGTGCTTATATTCTAGGAAGGGTACCTTTGCAAAAGGAAACAATTTCTGAGGGTATACACGCAACTACGATCTGTAGAGGGGTATACAAGCAAAAACGGGTATTTGAAAGGGTGTGCATGCGGAACTCTTTTTAAAGTCTGAAGAGCATCACCAAGGAGCCTGAAAATTCAGGCAAAAAATGGACTCCAAGGAGTCTGAGAAAATCCCCCTAATTTTTTTTGCTCTTCATAGTCATCTTTTTTTTGGGGGTGGGGGGGGGGGGGGGGGGGGGGGTGAGGGGTATTATTATAATGATAAATAAGCTGTCTTTTCCTTTATTTATTATTGTTTCGGAAAATTTCAGCCAGAGCAAAATAGTTTCATATATTTACAATAAAAGCATTAAAGTTTCCAAATTTACTATGGAAGCATCAAAACGCCCTTTGTAAGGGCGTTTTATGTTTTTCCGTTAACTCCGTTAACGGAAAAAATTTGAAAAAAAATAATAATAAAAATAGGTAAAAAGCCCTTACAAAGGACGTTTTATATTTTTTTATTTATTTTAATCTCTCCTCTCTCTCCTCTCTCCTGTCCGCCCGCTCCCCTCTCTCTCCTCCTCTCTTTCCCGCTCCCCTCCTCTCCTCTCTCTCTCTCACACTCCCCTCTCCTCTCCTCTCCTCTCTCTCTCCCTCCCTCCCTCTCTCTCTCTCTCTCTCTCTCTCTCTCTCTCTCTCTTCTCCTCTCCTCTCCTCTCCTCTCCTCTCCTCTCTTCTAGTCAAAGTAATACATATATATATATATATATATATATATATATATATATATATATATATATACTCTCCTCTCTCTCTGCAAAGTAAAATATATATATTTATATATTTATATATATATATATATATCCTCTGATTTTTTACTCTCACTCTCTCTCTTCCTAACATTTGCTTTCTCTTTTATCACTCTCATGTCTCTCATTTCTCGCCTTCCTAGTAAAGTAGATAGTACTAGGTGTACAATAGGTAACGTTAAATTTATAACGTTACTTATGCTAGGAAAGTAGATAGTAGTAGTAGTAGTAGGAACAGGACAAGAGAGAGGAAGAGAAGAGAGTCATGGGTGGAAAGTAGAAGAGAGAGAAGGAGAGTCACAGGTGGGAGTGGGAACAGGACAAGAGAGAAGAGTGGGAACAGGACAAGAGAGAGGAAGAGAAGAGGGGGGAGAACAGGACAAGAGAGAGGGAGAGAAGAGAGGAGAGGGGAGAAAGAGAGAGAGAGAGAGGAGAAGAGAGGAGAGAGAAGAGAGGAGAGAGAGAGGAGAGGAGAGGAGAAAGAGAGAGAGGATAGGAGAGGAGCGGGAGGAGCGGGAACAGGGAGAGAAGAGAGGAGAGGGGAGAGAGAGAGAGAGGAGAAGAGAGAGAGAGGAGAGAAGAGCGGGAGGAGCGGAAAAAGGGAGAGAAGAGAGGAGAGAGAGGAGAAGAGAGAGAGATAGAGGAGAGGAGAGAAGAGCGGGAGGGGCGGGAACAGGGAGAGGAGA
This sequence comes from Iris macrosiphon, assembly GCA_036927795.1. NCBI lineage: Eukaryota > Viridiplantae > Streptophyta > Magnoliopsida > Asparagales > Iridaceae > Iris > Iris macrosiphon. The sequence continues at coordinate 183,556,168 of JAYESA010000011.1, forward strand.
AGAGAGTGTGAGGGAGGGAGGGAGAGGAGAGAGGAAAGAGGAGAGAGGTCCCCGGAAAAAAAAATATAATAAGGAAAATGCCCTTGTGAAGTGTGAAGGACGTTTTTCTTATTATATTATTTTTTTTTTCCGGAGAGAGTGAGAGAGGAGAGGTGTTTAAAAAAAAATTGTAAAACGTCCTTACAAAGGGCGTTTTCTCTTATTTTAATATTTTTTTCTTCGACTGAGAGAGTATGAGAGAGATAGGAGAGAGGAGAGAGGTTTAAAAAGTTAATAAAAAATGTAAAACGTCCTTACAAATGGCGTTTTATGTACAAATAATTTTTATTTTCTCCGTTAACGGAAAAACATAAAACGTCCTTACAAAGGGCGTTTTGATGCTTACACAGTAATTTTTCCGTTAACTCCGTTAACGGAAAAAAAAAAAATATAAAAAAATATATATACATAAAACGCCCTTTGTAAGGACGTTTTTCATTTTTTATTAATTTTTTAAACCTCTCCTCTTTCCTCTCTCCTCTCTCTCTCACACTCTCCCAGCCGAAGAAAAAAAATTAAAATAAGAAAAAATAAGAAAAAATGCCCTTTATAAGGGCGTTTTACATTTTTTTAAACCCCTCTCTCCTCTCCTCTCCGAAAAAAAATAATATAATAAGAAAATTGCCCTTGTGAAGGGCGTTTTTCCTAGGAAAAATGCCCTTCACAAGGACGTTTTTCTTATTATATTATTTTTTTCCCGGGAACCTCTCTCCTCTTTCCTCTCTCCTCTCCCTCCCTCACACTCTCTCTTCTCCTCTCCCTGTTCCCGCCCCTCCCGCTCTTCTCTCCTCTCCTCTCCTCTCCTCTCTCTTCTCTCCCTCTCTCTTGTCCTGTTCCCACTCCTCTCTCTTGTCCTGTTCCCACTCCCACCCGTGACTCTCCTTCTCTCTTCTATTTTCCACATGTGACTCTCTTCTCTCCCTCTCTCTTGTCTTGTTCCCACTACTACTACTACTATCTACTTCCCTAGCATATGTAACGTTATAAATTTAACGTTATAAAGTTAACGTTACCTATTGTACACCTAGTACTATCTACTTTACTAGGAAGGAGAGAGAAATGAGAGACATGAGAGTGATAAAAGAGAGCAAATGTTAGGAAGAGAGAGAGAGTAAAAAATCAGAGGATATATATATATATATATATATATATATATATATATATATGTATACTCTCCTCTCTCTACAAAGTAATATATATATATATATATATATATATATATATATATATATATATATTACTTTGACTAGGAGAGAGGAGAGGAGGGGGGGGAGAGAGAGAGAGAGGAGGGGAGAGTCACGGGTGAGGAGAGGAGAGGAGAGGGGAGTGTGAGAGAGAGAGGAGAGGGGAGTGTGAGAGAGAGAGGAGAGGAGAGGAGAGAGAGAGAGGAGAGGAGGGGAGCAGGAAAGAGAGGAGGAGAGAGAGGGGAGCGGGCGGACAGGAGAGAGGGGAGAGGAGAGATTAAAATAAATAAAAAAATATAAAACGTCCTTTGTAAGGACGTTTTACCTATTTTTATTATTATTATTTTTTCAAATTTCCTCCGTTAACGGAGTTAACGGAAAAACATAAAACGTCCTTACAAAGGACGTTTTGATGCTTCCATAGTAAATTTGGAAACTTTAATGCTTTTATTGTAAATATATGAAACTATTTGCTCTGGCTGAAATTTTTCGTTATTGTTTTGATATACAGATTGGGTTGTTGGATCCCATATACATATTAATTAAATGAAAAAACTGATATTAAATTTATAATATTTATAAAAGGGTAAACGGAATATGAGTGACTCATATTCCTACATGAGTCATACACATGTGGACCAATAGGAATGGACTCCTACATACTATGTGTACCCATGTGCACTAGTACACTCCATTCCTATTGGTCCACATGTACATTGATCCATGTAAAAATATGAGCATATGGCTCATATCCGGTTTACCCTTTATAAAATATCAATAAACAATTGCTAAGGAGGGTCATTTAAAGGACAAAATTGGAGTTCATACTACATAAGTGACTCCCTAAGATCATAAAACTTCAAAATCTACCTAACTTTAGTAGGTAGGGTACCTCTAATTGTCGGTGTCCTAAAGAAGGATCAATCAGTCGCCAATAATAGGGTTACTGTTTATAGTAATCGGGTGACCCATTAATAAAAATTCACAAACAACTGCACAATTGCGACAAATCCCTAACCAGACATGGACTGGGAGCTAGACGAGACAGCCGGCCCCAAAATTTTGGCATAAAAACTCCGTCTTGCTAAGTAAAACAGTTAATGGAGGCGGTAGAAAGTGCAATTTCTTTGAGTCACCTCGGTCTCGAGCTCGGATATCCTCGCGGCGAGCGCCTCCCTGTCCTTCCTCTGCAGCACCGACTCGTCCAGGAAACCCTCCTCGCGGAATCTCCTCCAGTCGTCCGCGCCGCCGCCCGCGCCGCCGTTGTCGCCGAGAAGCGCCTGAGGAGGAGGAGGCGGGGGGAGGGCTCCGACGGGGGCCTTCCCCTTCCCGAGGACCGAGCTCCCGACGCCCCTAGGGCCGGAGCGCTCGCCGACCCTGGGCGAGAGCGACCACCCTTTCCTCTGAGGAGTAAACATCACCACCCTTCCTTCATGAAATCAAGAAACCCTAATCTAATTTTGAACGAGACGCCCTAAAATTAGGGGAGATCGGAAACCCTAGAAATTTGAAATCGACGCGAGAGAGGAGAGAGAATGAGAGGGTGTTCCCGATTTCTTTATTTTATTATTTTATTTTATTTTGTGACACCGCTGTCTTTTTACGTATTTATCCCCTTTCCGCAGTTTGATTACTATTTTAATATTTTAACTTTTGGGAGCGCTTGTTGTTATTTTATGCATGGACGATTTTACCCCTGGGAGAGGATTAGAGTAGTTTGAATTGTGTGTCGGTGGTTTTTGCTTTGGAATAAAGACACGTAGTTAATATAAAACTCAGCTATTTCATTATTATACGATGGTGATGATGAGTGCCATTAGCTCAAAGTACTCGCATCTTTTCTTATGGGGACTTTGCACAAAGCAAAACACCGTTGTCACTGTTCGAACATTCGTCTATATCGTATGTACATTTTCATACAATAAAAATAAATAAATAAATAAATGTTAATTAAGTATTTATTTATCTAATATTATCTAATTGTAGTCAAATGTTTCAAATTCATATGATTAAGATGGAAGACATCCTCTTTGGTTGGATAAGTTACATTCTACTGAATGTATTTTTTTAAATAAATTTTAATTTATTTATTTTAATAAAAAAATTACGTGCATGCAATACATATGCACGTTCCTAGTAAGTCATAATGTGTGATAAAAAATGTAGCTGAAAATATCTTATCATTTATAAATATATAAAAAAAATTTCAAGTTCAAGTTGAATTTAGATAGTTAGTTTGGACTTGCAAGATAAATAAAAATTAATTAGATCGAGTTTGATTTGGTTAAGAAAAGTGCTTAAAAGTATATAATGGCATTTATTTTCTCAAAATAATTTGCTTGCTGGAAAATAATATCATAAATTAAATTTTTAAAATTATTTTCATAATATATTATGAATTTGGCTGTGCACACTAGTTTCAACATTCTTTTAGCTAAAAAAATGATGGACAAAAAAAAATTAAGAGTGGAAAAAGAGTAAAACATAATTAAATTGTGTATGTTTTCTTTGTAAATCATACTAAAATTCATATTTTTTGTCATATTTAAGTCATTAACGTTTTTCGTGAATAAAATATAAATCAACCTTAAATGCAACATGCGAGGAGGAGAAAAAGAGAGGAAGTTAGAGAACACCAACTATCTAAAACGTAAAACTTTACATTTTTTTACAACATTTTGTCTAATTGTCCATGTGGAGGTGAACAAAATATCAGACAATTTTTATCCAACTTTCTATCATAAAATGTTAACAACATATACAGAAAATATAATGGGTTCTAAAAAATAGTGTAGGACCTAAGAAGTCGTTCAAATTCGCTATGATTTGATTATTTACTTGCTTAAAGTGGATATGAGATGCCACTACATGCGTCTGAACATGTCCTCTCTTTCTTCCTCTTAAATATAAAATATTTTATACACAACGATATGTTACACTATAAGGAGAAGAAAAAATACACTTAAAAAAAAAAAAAACTTTTTTCTAAACCTTATGTTTGCCATATATACTATCTAATTTATTCCTTTATAATATTCTTCACTTTAGTACTTAAATTCTAAATGACAAAAGAAAATAAATTTTAAACATCTAATATTTCATGTTGCACAAAAGTGTTTTTGTTCAACAAAAAACATACTACATTTCATTTAGCAAATCTAATTTAAAGGTAAAATTATAAACTTAAGTGAAAGTCAGATATAATATATTACGGTCATAATGTTATATCATAGCTTCTTCATGCTATCATACATTTTGTCATTTATTAACTTTATTTTACCATAACTTATGGGATAAAGTAAAAAAAAAAAAATTCCGTAATTTGTCTCGTTAGCAAATTAAGATCTCCTAATTTTTTTTCACAAAATAGCGCCTCCCGTTCATTTATCGTTAAAAAAAAATATAAAAATAAAACCCTAACTACCATTTCTCTTTCCCTTTCCATCACAGAACCTCCCTCCCTCCCCCCCTAATTCGCCTCCAGCTCCTCCCTCCTCCTCCTTCTCCCCACGTCGCCGGCCTTCACCACCTCCTCCTCCCCTCCTCCTCCTCCTCCCTGCGCCCCCTTCCACCTCCTGCCCGAGCATCTCCCCTCCTCCCCGCGTCCCCACCGGGACACCCCCACTCCTCCTCGTGCCCCCAATCGCCACCCCCCCCTCTCCTTCCCGCGCCTCACCCCATCCTCCCCGTGCCTCACCCCTCTGATCCCCTAGCCCGGCTACCCACATCCCCCCCCCCCCCCCCCTGAGCCCCCCCTCCCCCGCCACCACCTTCACCATCACCACCACCACAAACTCCACCTTCAGCCCCCCCCCTCCTCCACCACGCTCCCCGTAGATCTCCCGCAGCCCCCCGCGGTCTCCCCTATGCGTGCGTAGCTCCCCCGTACCGGGTCCCCTCGGCCCTCCCCTCCCCCACTCTCCTCGCCAAGCCGCCGCCTCCACCGCCGAAAAAGGATGGAGGGGAGAGAGGATTAGGATTACGATTGGATTATGATTAGGATTAGTGAGGGATATATTAGTCATTTCATGTCGAATTTGACGTCCGTTAATGGTAAAAAAATAAATTAGGTGCAAAATACATCAAATATAAAATATATATATTTTTAATCTAAAAAAATTTAATTATAAAAACATAAATTTAAGGAAAAAAAAGTTTGCACTTTACTCATCACTCATGTTTAAATATACTTTGAACCTCACAAATATACTTTGAACCTCACAAATTCCTTGAATGTTCATTTGTTCTTTTATCAATAATAAAAGGACATTTATGTCATTTCATCGTTCCCGAGAGTCCACAGATGATATGGGACCAGAGTTTGTTAGTGGGCTGCGGATGGGATGGGGAGACGTATTGGAAAATGATGCTAATAAATAATATAATAAATTCCGAATTTCCAAACTGACGCCAGCCAAGACTGACAGAGTGTACATGTTTGTGGAAAATCGCTTGTCTTGGAATTTTCTAGTTAGTTAAACTAATTGATTTATTATTCTAATAAACAATTTGTAATTAAATACTACAAACTATGATACATTTGCAACTTGCTAACTACGCATTTTAATTGTTTTGCATTTAGACCATATTTGGTTCACGGAATTATGACATTCGAAAAGGAAACTCTTTTTTTTTTTTATATATTTGGAAGCCAAATAATAATTTTTGGGAAAAAATAAATAATTTCCAAGCGAGAGAGAAAATAGGGGGGACAGTGGTTCCTCCCACCTACCTAGAAATTCACTTTCCCACCCTAGAAAATTATTTTTCTTTTTAACTTTCTTGACATTTCCAAACACAAGAAAGAAAAATGGATTAAAATTATAATTTTTGAAAGAATAAAAAAAGAGAGCAAGGAATTAAGTTCATTTTATTTCAGCAAACCAAACGAGATCTTAGTCCAGGTTGTTTCTTGTAAATGAAAATATTTTTTATTGTTGTAATTGGTATTGTAACCATTTAAAATGAACTGAAGTAGCTAAAGTTGTCATGGTTTAGCGAGATGTACTTGCATAAACTATTATTTCAGTATACAAGGTCACGTTACTATTAACTGAAATGTAACTTCTTAAGGCAAGCAAGTATACGACTCTATCAAATGATTTACATTTAGAAATGTCATGAGCTAAGGCAATATTCTCATAAATGTTTGAGAACTTTCTAATTAATTTATAGCCTTGTTGGTGATAATATTTTACAGTGTAATTATTTTTATATTGAAAAAGGAATTAAACTACAAGATATTTGATGAATCCTATTAGGATTATGATTGGCATTTACATGTCAATTCATATATTAGTGTTAAATTTCTATGGATATTATTTCAAGAGACTAATCATTAAGAAATATTCTTTTATAATGATTTTTTTAGCTGATTTAATACATAAATATATACAAAATTTTAATTTTAATTGATTTAAAACCATATTATCCATGTTCGGATAGAAAAAAAACATCTTAGAGTAAAACAATCGTATTTTTATGATGCACTTTTTTTTTCGTGGAATTTTGTGGACTATGTAACTATAATGTTTATTACAGTTTTTTTTCATACACCATTTACAATAAAAAAAACTGAAGCCGATAACCCTTATAGCTACTATTGATTATTATATATATATTTTCCTTACTCGTACATGAAACCAAGAAACCCTATCCAACCATCTTTCTCATTCACCTATAATATCCCTCCTATCCATCCTCTTTGCACGTTGCATTATATGTCTTTTGGGCCCACTGTCCCAACTTGTACAAAATAAATGGAAGAAAAAATATTTTCCCGTGACTTGATCCACGGATCTTTCACCTCCCAACCAGAATCTTATACATTTTTTCAGTAACCACAAGAGTCACTCAAGTTCAGTTAGTATTGTTATTATTATTGTTGTTAATTTATTCTTGGATTTGAAAAATAGTGCCAAGCTACTATGTACTCTTGTGTTATTTCCATACATTGATGACCCATGTGCTATTGCTCCCTTGTGGTCCTGTCCTGTGGGCCTGGTGTGGCTTAATCTCAATTTGAATTAAGTAGATCGACCTGTACAACACATGAGTTTGTCAGAATACGAACGTGAGCTTTAGTGACCACCACTTAGCGTTACGTGTTTGCCTAAGAAAAAAGACAAAGACGTCTGTTCTTAGACTATGCGCGCCTACATGTTTTTAAGGTGGCCGCGCGGGCCAGCCCAGCCCAGCCAAGGCCCACACGTAGGCCTACCATGTCGGGCTGGCCCATCTTTGGATAAACTCTCAGAATGAGTTCAACTACAAAAACTCAAATAAGGACTCGTGAACTGAACTTGCAATAAGAATATGACAAGTGGTCAAAATTTTCAGTTTAGGTTTTTTTGTATTTTTGCATTTAGACCATTTGAAAAAGACAAAAGGTAAGATGGATGTAATCCAGCGGTTGTAAATTGTATGAGTTCAAAAAATTAAGAACTCATGAGTTCCTCTGCACAAAATAATCCTTAATAAAATTGTTGCTGTTGCTGAAAGTGGATCCAAGTATGCACTCTTCAGCCAAATCATATGTTTGGCTTGTGTTGGACCTGTCGACATGAACTCGCTATCAGGGCCGGTCCTGGGATAAGTCGGACAAGTCTTCGTGCTTGGACACCCCTTCTCTGCTAGGACAACCCTCCAGGCTCAGCGTGATCCCACTAAAGACCGGGATCACGGATGACCCTCCAGACAATCTCATTGTAATGGTCAAGGGACAACCAAAATTAGCTACGGATAGGACAACCCAACCCTCCGGGACGGCCCTGCTCGCCATTACCAGTGGCTGCAGTTCATGCCGCCTACTTAATTTTTGTGGAGTATGTACTTTTGACATTCGCATTTTTTACGCGGATGTGGAAGGGAGTTTGTTTTTTGTCTTTTATTAATTCATGTAAAATCACTTTTTTTTTGTTATTAATTCATTTTTTGATAATATAAATATTTAAAATAAAATAAATAAATAATAGTATTAATAAATTATTATTAACTTTGTCAGCTAATTAATTACTTTTGTTATTGTTATAATATATTTTTATTTTAGCCTCTTTCATAGCCATAAAAATACTGGAAGTATAAGTTTGACCACTTACAATACAAAATATCATATATCAAAATATTGAAACTCACTTTAGCCAGACAAGAACTAGCATGAATTATTTTTATTTTTTGAATTTTCGGCACAACGTTCGAAGTCCGACGCAACGTTCGAAACTTTGTGCACACTGCATTGAATGTCTTTGGGTCCACTGTCTTCCAACTCTCATCATTTTATAAATGAAAGAAATAATACGTCCCCGTGGCTCGATCCTCTGATCTTTTGCCACCAAACTAGAATCTTATACCTCTCCTCGGTAACCATAAGAGCCATTCGAATTCGATAACTAGCATAAAACTTAAAAGCATACACATTTTACTTTTATAAGCAAACAAAATTACTTTCATACTTCCATACACTTTAAAGTAAAGTTGAGGTGCCAGCCATGGGTGCTAGGTTGTTAAGCCAAGTTGGTGTCATCACTCCTCACATGCATTAGATCCTGGCTCATCCCCCTCTTGAAATTCTAATCCTTTCTCTCATATGACCTAGCTAGTTGTGTAGCAATGAGACCCAAGTAGGAAATTTAAGGGTTGGATCTTAATTTCTTGTGAGAGTAATTTATGATGCTTATCATTAACATTTGTTACTTCGATGAGAGAGATGCAATTGGTTGATATGATCATTCATAAATACTTAATATGAGATCAATTCATTCGCCTCATAATTTAAGGAAGAATCTACTTTTTAAATTAAAGTCGGAACTAAAAATTTGAACTAGGTAGAACTAGGTTAGGTTGGAGGTGAAATAAAGTAAAAATAAAAACATATAAATAAATTTGGGTTAGCTCGAGCCCACATTAGCCTTAAAGTTGGCTCCACCCTTGGTTTAAACAAACATGGGAGAATAATTGACATGGTGGACAATCCAATCAGCCTCTGGTGCTCTGCAATTTGCAGTAGCCTGACCACTCATCACCACAGAATCGTAGTTAAATGTGCTCTTTTGCAAGAAAGCATCAACAATGTTGGATTCGTTCTAGTATATTTTGAAGTGTCTATGTTATGTCTAGTACATCTTCGACAACTATGGCGGCAGCACACAACACCGATTCTCGGAGTGTGCTTGCTTCCTGGACAATGTTGTGCATTTCCATCATACATATTGCCCAGGGAAATTTAGTACAATTTGCTGATCTGGAGGCTGCCCCCACACTCTCTGTCATGCTAAAACTTAGGGAACGGTGATGAAGATGCATGTGCGACTCGAGTGGTCTGGGGAACCCCCGAATGCACCATCAGAGATCTGATGACAGTAGGCATTATTCTAAGCTCGAGGGGAATAACGATCGGTCCGTGGCGGCCCTCGTCTCGTGTGAGCGGTTTGACGGAGCTGGAGTCGAACCCCAAGTCCCGGCGCACTGGAAAAAAAAAAAAAAAAAAAAAAAAGGAAGAAAAAAAGAAAAAAAAATATTATTGAGGGGTAGTTCTTTTCTTGTTCCAATTCGCTTATAAATTCATAATTTGACGAATTCATCTCTACTCCCAATTTCAGTCCTTCTGTAGTAGATCCAAGGTTGTACGGTCATTATCGTACAATACACGGTAGGTTTCATATTTCAGAATTTTGGATACGACAACCGTATCAAGTTTGACATGAATGGTACGTATCATATATTTATCGCGTAACGTCCGATACATAGGTTCATCCTTAAATTCTGAAAATAAAATTACAAAAAAAAGCTTTAAAAAGGTTTGTATTTCGATGCAGATCCGATACAAGATTTGACAACCTTGAGGAGATCATTGATACTGTGATGCAGGTTTGTATTTCGGAGAACAAAATATCAAATATATATCGACTATAGAGGACTCTTAGACACTTCGTTAAGTCTGTACCTTTGCATAGTAGTACAATTGTAACTTCAATTTTTGGATGTAAAAGGGGGGAAAAAAAAAAAAAACTCTCAACTAATTCCTATAATTAGTCTTTTATGGAGATATCTTGAATGTTTCATGTTCATCTTCTCCTCCTCCTCCTTCTCGATCTCTTCTTCCATATCGGACAAGGAAAAATCTGAAACGAAGTTCTCGGCTTCAAACTGCTGCAAAATCTAAACACAACATCTGTTATATGATATCGAAGGTATATAAGGGCCTGCTTGGCAACTGTGAAAGTAGCGGCTATGAGTGATCCGATTTTGAGTGATTTTAAGTAGCGACTTTTAAGTCAACGAGCGGATATGAAAGTATTTTTACAAAAATAAATGGAACAAACCAATCAATTCCTCAAAACTCATCGATTTTGGGTGTTTACAAAGGCACCCAAAATTACATTACATCGATTTTGAAGTATTTTTGAGCCGACCAAACCAGTGTCTCGTAAAAATTACCAAGCAGAGGTTTTCATAAACGACTGGTGCAAAAATACCCCAAATCCGATGAAAACTCCGTTGCCAAGCAGAGTCTAAGGGTTCTGTTAGTATATGCAGCATGAGAGTACTAACCGCAGTGGTGTTATCTCTACTTGACACAGCTCTGCATCAGCAGAGTGCTGCTTCTTAATAGCAAGAACTCTGCAGCCAAGGTTGTGCATGGCGAGTACAGATGTGGGTCTTCTGAAGAAATAGGAATGGTTCAACATGTAAATTGACAATATTGATGACACTCGAGTTAAGAATGTGGGAAGAGGAAGACTAGCTCACCTGTAGACGAAGCTCTGGTCGTGAAGCCCAATTATCAGAGTCGATGCTCCGATTTTGTTCACTAATGATACGATCGATGCTGCTTGATCACCCTCCATCACTGTGATTTCTACCTTAGCCTAAGCAATTAACAACAATATGTGAATTTAAGATACTAATACTTGCTATACTGATATTGCAGAAAATTTTATACAGCGAAAGAAATTCTACAGAAAAAGGCGGAGGAGAAAGGATTTTGCAAATATTCGAACGACGTGCACAGATTCTGCCAGTCCGTCTTGCGGAATTCAAACAAGTTCTGATGATCTGCTTGGATCAATTCTTTAGGGTATGCTTGACAAATGTAAGGTAACGGTTATGCGGTGTTTTTAGAGCACCCGTTGTGAACGGTTACGAGGGGTCCGATTTCGGATGGTTTTAAGTAGCGGTTTTTAAACCAGTTCAATCAATGTTTGGTAATTCGTTAACGACCGGTTCTGATTTTCTTTCTTTTACACGAATAAAATGACATACGTGTCCAAATAAAATTTAACAAGCATGATTTTTTTTTTCCCTTCATGATCGGTCGGTTTAAAAACAGTCCAAAACCGATAAACACACAGCCACAAAGCAAATCCTTAGAATCTGCCTGAATTCTGCCACCTAGTTCGACTGGTGGAATGTTTTATGGGAAAATTCTCTCTCGGACTATTTCTACAAAGTTTCTTTCGTCCAATAAAATTTAACCCAGGTACAAGCAGGGTCGGTTCTGGCCCAGAATAGACAGGACGACCGTCCAGGACCCACAGACCATGATGACCCAAAAAAAAAGTTTAAACATATATATATATATATATATATATATATATATATATATATATATATATAATTTTGTATCTAGAATAGAACTAGTATGTACTATTGGCCTATTTTAACATAAAATAATTACGTTGTAATGGTTATTGTGTTAGGCTTGTACATTAGAGGTCATAGATTCAAGTTTTGGTTGGAGTATTTTTTTTTTAATTTACTTTAAAAAAAAATTACATTATTTATGGGAGCTCTATTTTGAAAGTTCGACTATGGCCCCCATGAACTCAGGACCGGCCATAGGTACAAGCATTAACTGAAATAATATCAGGTGGTTATTGATGTTTTACCTCGGCGATACCGTTGCAAAGTTCCTTGAAAGAGAGGGCGAGATGGAACCCCTTGAGCCTCAGCTTCCTCTGCCGGTTCATCGACCGCGTTGATGGGTGGACGTGGAGGAGGGTGATGGTGTCGCCGCCGCGAAGGAAGTTGCGCACCGCCCACTGAAGGGCCGTCCGCGCCGCTTCGGCCTCCTCCACCACCACAACCACCCTCTGCCTCTCCATATCCTCTGCAAACACGCACACTAACTAACACCAACTAGTCCTCTCTCTACCACACATACATCACTTTTCCCTCATTTCTTCTCCTAATCTCTACTGCTTTGTCATGATTAATGGAAGGACTAGGAATAGAGGGAGCCTCTGTGGCTGTGGCTGGCTGTGGCTGTGGTGGGTCTTCTTTATGTAATGTAAAGAAAGATGTGTGACCATTGCCTCCTTTTACATAAACAATGAAAAATGAGAGAGGAGAGCTGCATCACAATTTCACAAAGGTTGAGTTACTTTGATATCCAGAAAAACAATGGAACTTGGGCAATGAAGTAGAAAATGGTGAGCCTAGCTCAAGATCAGTAAAGAGAACCTAGTAAAGTCATAAAATATGAGGTAGACTTGCTCCACCATGAAGGCACCATCTCAACTCAGTAGCTTGTTTCTAGCTTCCTCAATCTCTATACTTGACCGACTCTTTCACCCTTTTCCTGCCGGGTTACGCTATGACTACAACCAAATGCCTACAACCCTCTTACAACCGTCACATGGCGTCCATATGGCAGCCGTCCATTAGAGAAGGAAGAAAATGTGGAGTCCGATGGCTGTCCAGTGTCTGAATGGTCGTCACGTGACCGAAACGTCATGTGACGGTCGTTCATTGAGAAGAGAGGTGGGACCGGAGGTGGCCCACATAGCAGGGGAATGAGAGGGTTGTCAGCATTTGGCAGTAAAGTTAGCATTATTGCTTCCTGCCCAATCCCTCTCGTCTTGAATCTTGCTTCCGGGTCCCACGGCTAAGGACTTTCTGTTAAATTAGACTTTGATAAATCATATCACATAGGTGGTTTTTTGGTTACGATCGGAGGCTCCCGTAGGGATGGACACGATTCGAATTTTTCTTTAGAAACTTAGTTCCTAATCCGATGAAAATAGTATATAAAAAAAAATCAATCTTGGTGCAAGTTCTGAGTGCTTGGACTCCGGGTAACTAGGTACCCAGCAAGACGTAGGTGATGACCACATGAAATTGGTTGTGCCCTGAATTAAAGATCCATCATGTTCAAAAAATAAATTAAAACTATATTCGTCTCATGAATCGGCTAATGACTTCTCTAGCATTTTGGGTATAGACAGAACCTAGTAAAAGATCTTTCAGTATGGGGCTGTTTGGTTCGACGAAGTAAAGTGAAGTAAAAAAAAAAAAAAAAAAAAATCTAAAAATCGATATTTTGCGTACGCATTATGGTGAAGTGAAAAATCCTTCGTCCGAATGATTTGAAGAAGTGAAGGTTAGAGGTACAAAATTCTAAAATTTGATGTTTTCTTGGTTGTTGTGAGTGAGAAAAATGTAATTTTTTATTAAAGTGACATGAATAGTAAATCTTTTTTTATTAAAATAAAGGAGAAGTGGTACTCCAACCAAACACGTGAAGTGTAAATAAGAATTTTGTACTTCCGTGTTTCACTTCAGAGAAAAAAAAAACTCCGATATAAACTCTGATTTCGTGACAACAAGATTTACTATACATATAAAATTACAGTAAATTTTGTCTGCAAATTCTCAACCAAATACGTAAAATTATCTAAAATTTAAATCTTGGTCAGTTTTTTACTCTAAATCTGTGAACCAAATAGCCTCTAATCTAGAGATTATGTTTAATCTATGTTGTTAGGTCCTACATTTGGTTGTGACACAAAGGGAAATCACTTTCTATGTCAGCTATGTTTTGGGTGGGGGGGGGGGCTCCAGTGCTTTTCCTTTCGTTTCTGTATATATTTAATTTTGCGCGTGAGCCCATTTAGTTGCTTACCTGTAGTTGCTGTTTTTGCTGATGTCCACTTATTTTAGTAGCACTATTCATAAAATATAAAACTATATATAGTCTGCTTTAAAAAAGTAGTGCAAGTAAAATCATTGTTAAAATAAATAAATAAATAAATGAATGAATATCACGTCGACGGAAGCGACTAATGAGTGGTTTCTGCCGTCTATAATATTATAACCACCATTTGAATGGTGCCCTTGAATTCTCAAATCTCATCATTTTTGTCAATACGTCTGACTAAATTAGAGCAAATAGTACCAACTTTTAGACCAATTCAAACTTCATGGTTTTATGAAAATTGGTTGAAGTAAAGATGTGCATAGCCAAAATGTTCGCAACATGATCAATTTGTAAAATTATAAGACACTCAGCAACTTCAACATCAATTTCGTAAAATGCCACTTCAATGACTTTTTCTTTTCCTACTAAATAGCCCAATACAAATATTCATAAGACCTCGTTTGGCCAGCAGAAAAAGAAAAAAAAACATTTTGTTTTTATTTTCTTTGAAAAAATATATTTTTTATTAAATAAATTGGTATTGAAAAGATAAAAAATTGAAAGAAAAAGTAAATTCTTGAAATAATAAGAGGATGGATAGGGAGCCATTTTTTTTCCCTTATCTTTTATTTTTTAACTTTATGAAATTATTTTTCTTTCTTGCTTATTTTGACATCAAAATACAAATATTGAATAGATTTTTTTTCCCGCAAGGTTCCGATTCCTGAACGAAACGTGGCATAGCTTGATTTGTTATTACAGTTAAACTGAAACAGTACCTAAACTTCTGCAGCAATTTAAATTGCAGCATAGTCACTCTTGACGAGCTCAGCACAAAATAGTTATTTATATTTCAAAATTTGCCACTGCCAAGTACCCAACTGCTCCACCAAGCATGATGCATACATCCTAACTGCTACTAAGAAAGAATAAAATATGTAACAGC
Organism: Iris macrosiphon; assembly: GCA_036927795.1. Lineage (NCBI taxonomy): Eukaryota > Viridiplantae > Streptophyta > Magnoliopsida > Asparagales > Iridaceae > Iris > Iris macrosiphon. The sequence goes on from JAYESA010000011.1 coordinate 183,571,253, forward strand.
AAAACAAAAAACAACAACAATTTTCAAGACATCTAGGCTCCCACAATCACCAAAAGTCTGTTAATGCACGAAAACAGAGCCAATAGTTAAAGAAGAGAGCACATCAATCTAGAGAGGGATCTCCAATGCAAAAGTCTTGATTTTTCAATGTGGCATAGACAATGTGGCATAAAAGGCCAACCTTGGCTTACGTCTATAAATAGTGTCACGTCTCGACCCCGAAGGTCCTGACAACGCTTCTACCGGACGCGAATCACCGCACCTCGGCACTCTCGCGGGACGCAAATCGTTTGCCATCAAGGCGTGATGTCGTGCGAGCCTGGGGTTGCGCTCGTACAAGGTAACATCGTTAAAGTTGTGGCTATCATCGAACCGATCGAATACGCAGCGAAGGAGTAGTGTTACAAACAGTAATCCATCTGAGTATACGGGACAAGGGTCAAAGCACGAGGTTCTCTGAATACAATGGTATCTTTCCTTATATTATGTCCTTGTATACAAAAGCAGCTCAAAATATCTCGATACGATTCAAGACATCGACACCAAATTTTTGGGTCCTGTGGATGAGGCATGGCTATCGCTTCCTCGGACGATCCAGCACATGTGAACAAGCAAACTGTCGGTGGGTAAGCACTTTAGGAAAACTACTAGTGAGTGCAGAAGCAACATTCACTAAAACCGACACTAAGTAATTATGTTATAAAATATTACATTACTAGTGATCTTTCTAGTTTTACCTAGGTTCATTACATGCAGTACATGAGCAGAGTCATATTACACTTCTTTAAAAAATATCTTTGAAAGCCACGTTTCATATTTGAAATACAAACAAGCAGGCAAGGCAAACAATTCATGCACGATATGCAGGTTCATTTACTAACTCTGGTGCGCAGCGTGTGTCGTGAGCCATATTCATTTCTTTAAAGACTCTAGCATGCATCTAGTGGACTATCTTCTTATCATCTCTCTCTCTCTCTCTCTCTCTCTCATAAACGATTATCATCTTATCGTGTGAACGAGATAGAAGCATATACGTAAACAAAACTTCTCCATGAAAGCATTTTATACAAGAGAACACGTTTGATAACACACACACACACACACACACACACACACACACACATATATATATATATATATATATATATATATATATATATATATATATATATATATTCTACTATATAATGTCAAAGTAGGCTTCACCGTGAAAGTTTTCTTCCCAAAAATGCCCTTCAATATATTTACTAATTAAAAGAATACCTACAATAAATTCCACTGATAACCATTTAAGAGATTCATTAATGTATTACGGAAATCGAAGGGTTCATACTACTTGCTAAATCTTCTAAGATGTTCCCACGGAATTTGAAGGGTTGAATTCTTAACCTATATAATTAAAAACAACAAAGTTAAATCAACTCATCAACATCATCCACTCCAAGATACGTGCAAAGCACGTGCATATATATATATATATATATATATATATATATATATATATATATATATATATATATATATATATATATATATATATATATATATATCACTTATTCAGTGATTCTTACCCTTCGCCGAACGGTTATCCCTGCAGCAGACATATAAGTTAGCAACAATTTACATAAGCACATATGTTTTATTTCCTGTCCGTCTCTGCATCAAACAATTAGGTAAGCAAGAAGGCTGAATCCTAGAATGCGACCTAACTATATGATGGTCCATGAGTCTACTTCCTCATGATTAGTAGCAGTGTTATCACGGCCCAATACTGCACTAATATACTCGATCATATACTAGTTGTTTTGACGCGTGAACCAGCTATCTAATAGATATGAATACCCTCCTGATCGCGAAAAATTCTTTGCCTCAGGGTATTCTCTCTGATCCCCCCTAGGGTGAACGGTCCTTGTCACGACCCGCACCCGGAAATTCGGACACGAGTACGTGGGTACGTCCAGCCTACGCCGCAGAGTCGGCGGTAGTACGCTGTCTAGGTCATATCCACAGTTGAACATCTAGCTCATTCACAATTAATGAAATAGGCAAAGATAATAACAGAAAAGAATGCTGAACTTTTAATGAAATAAATGTGACAATAGCTCAAATGTTTAATACAGAATCCAGAAATAAAATCGGGGACAAACCCGATTGCTAAGATAAAGGCATAAATAAAAGCTACTGCTAACTACTCAGCAGAAATAGTCTCCTGTGTGGGAACAGGCTCCACAACTGCATCACCTGCTGCCTCAAAGGGGCCATAAAAGGTGGGGGCATAATCTTCATCATCGCCTAAATCAACGGATCCAGTCAGGAAAGGAGCAAAGTACACAATGCACAACAAGATTTAAACTAAATATTTGTGACAAGTAGAAAAGAACTGACTAAGCATCATGTTGAGAATAAGCATAAATAAATAATAACTAAGAGTTTAACACTAAAACCAGGAATATAAGTAAAACAAGATTAATTGCTATAAACCAGGAATATGAGTAAATCAGGAATAACAGGAAAATATAACTGTGACAAGACAACGGGAACTGCAACAAGACAAGAACTATATTCTACTATATAATGTCAAAGTAGGCTTCACCGTGAAAGTTTTCTTCCCAAAAATGCCCTTCAATATATTTACTAATTAAAAGAATACCTACAATAAATTTCACTGATAACCATTTAAGAGATTCATTAATGTATTACGGAAATCGAAGGGTTCATACTACTTGCTAAATCTTCTAAGATGTTCCCACGGAATTTGAAGGGTTGAATTCTTAACCTATATAATTAAAAACAACAAAGTTAAATCAACTCATCAACATTATCCACTCCAAGATACGTGCAAAGCACGTGCATATATACTAGTATATATATATATATATATATATATATATATATATATATATATATATATATATATATATCACTTATTCAGTGATTCTTACCCTTCGCCGAACGGTTATCCCTGCAGCAGACATATAAGTTAGCAACAATTTACATAAGCACATATGTTTTATTTCCTGTCCGTCTCTGCATCAAACAATTAGGTAAGCAAGAAGGCTGAATCCTAGAATGCGACCTAACTATATGATGGCCCATGAGTCTACTTCCTCATGATTAGTAGCAGTGTTATCACGGCCCAATACTGCACTAATATACTCGATCATATACTAGTTGTTTTGACGCGTGAACCAGCTATCTAATAGATATGAATACCCTCCTGATCGCGAAAAATTCTTTGCCTCAGGGTATTCTCTCTGATCCCCCCTAGGGTGAACGGTCCTTGTCACGACCCGCACCCGGAAATTCGGGCACGAGTACGTGGGTACGTCCAGCCTACGCCGCAGAGTCGGCGGTAGTACGCTGTCTAGGTCATATCCACAGTTGAACATCTAGCTCATTCAGAATTAATGAAATAGGCAAAGATAATAACAGAAAAGAATGCTGAGATTTTAATGAAATAAATGTGACAATAGCTCAAATGTTTAATACAGAATCCAGAAATGAAATCGGGGACAAACCCGATTGCTAAGATAAAGGCATAAATAAAAGCTACTGCTAACTACTCAGCAGAAATAGTCTCCTGTGTGGGAACAGGCTCCACAACTGCATCACCTGCTGCCTCAAAGGGGCCATAAAAGGTGGGGGCATAATCTTCATCATCGCCTAAATCAACGGATCCAGTCAGGAAAGGAGCAAAGTACACAATGCACAACAAGATTTAAACTAAATATTTGTGACAAGTAGAAAAGAACTGACTAAGCATCATGTTGAGAATAAGCATAAATAAATAATAACTAAGAGTTTAACACTAAAACCAGGAATATAAGTAAAACAAGATTAATTGCTATAAACCAGGAATATGAGTAAATCAGGAATAACAGGAAAATATAACTGTGACAAGACAACGGGAACTGCAACAAGACAAGAACTATTGTGTGTGAACTTGTGTAGTTAGAATACATAGTTGGCATGTAGGGGCTTATAAAGCTAATAAAGACGTCATAGACGACTAGCAACTAGGAATAGTCAAGTATAAGGCTGATGGTACAGTCGCGCACCAACAGCTAGCAACAATAGGGGGAAGGGTAAACTACATGCCTCCTAGTATTCTCCCTCCCGACACGAAAAGTAAGACATGAAATCCAGTATTCAAAACATGAAATCCAGTGTTCTAACTCTACGTGTAATCATCAATGGTACTAATAAAGCAGAGAATTTATTTATCACAACATAAAGATTAAACTTGAAGTGCAGGTACTTGCCTGTTGTTTGGATCTGATTTATATTGGCTCTCGGGGGAAAAATTCTAAAGATGAGTCCAAAAGCTGAAATAAACATTACCATCACGCTCAGAAGATGTCAAATAGCTAGAAACGCCTGTCCTTGGGTCCAATTTGGAGACAAGGGCAAAAAACGGCAGTTTCGGGTCAAAACGGGGTCCGCCGGTGGGCCCGCTTTGCACCAAAAAACATGTCCGGGTCAAAGGTCTCCAAATTCACCAAACTTAGTGTCAACAGGTCAGGAACGCTGATACGAACCCAACGGAACTTCCAGATTTGGATTCCGATGAGCCGAACACAAAATCGCCCGTCGAGCGGGGCCTGTGGGGCCCACGACACGCGATTTCGTCAACGTTCTCAGAATCGAACCAAACTTGACCCACAGGACCAGCGTATCGCTACGAGTCCGATGGCGTAAGTTTCGTCTCGATCTGACGTGTGTGCACGAAGTTAGGGTGAATTGCAGAAAAGGCGGATACGGGGCGATGTCTGCGGATACGCGTTGATTCCGGTGTGCACGCACACCCGAATCAGCTTCCACGAAAACTCACACGTCCGTATCGACGATGTGCACGTATCTGTGAAGACCGCACGCGACCAAGTCGTCCCGTTTGGCGGGGCGTACTCAGTTCCGGGGTGAAACAGGGTCTGGTTTTTCCTGTTTTTGGATCGCGGTGTGCGATCACCACAGGACGCGATGCCCCGAACAGTTTATCCGGACACCGAGAGGGTCATACAGACTTCACAAGCAATTTGCGGAATTGGAAACAGAGCTACGAGGCGAAAGTTACACGTACTTGAAGGGGACCTGAAAATTCAGGGTCGAGTCATGTCCGACTCGTGTCGGACACGCGAAGGGGAATTAGGGTTAGGGTTAGGGTTCTCGTCGGAATTTTGGCCGTGGACGGCGGGGACTGGCCGGAGCTGCGTCGGCGAGGGCGGGGGACGGTTCGCCGAGGGGCGGTGCGGCGTCCACGGGCAGAGCGGCGGCTCAGGGCGGCCGGCAGCGGCGGTGGGGAGCTGCTTGCTGCTGCTGCGGCTGTTGCTGCGGGAGGCGGAGGGAGGAGGAATTTGGCGGAGCTGCTGGCCGGAGGAGGCGGGGGCGAGGGCGGCGCGGCGGTGCGGGGGTGGCGCCGGAGGCTGGCGGCGGCGCGGCGTCGTTCGGCGGTGGTCGGGATGGAGCGGGTGACCGGAGAGGAGGAGATTTAGGGTTTAAAAAGGGCGGAGGAGAGGGAGCGGGGCCGAGCGGGGCGGAGGTCGGCGCGGCCGGAGGCGCGGGGAGCGGCGGCAGAAGCGGGCGGTTGCGCGGGTCGTGCGGGGAGAGGCTGAGCGGGTTTGCGAGTCGGGCGGGTCGGATCTGGCGGATCCGACCCGACCCGCTAGGGTCTGGACCGGGCTCGGGCCCAATGGGCCGGGCCGGGCTGAACAGTAATTAATAATAATAAATAATAATAATAAAAATCCAGAAATAATTAATAATTAAATAAATAATTAAATAAATAGTTTTAGGTGTTTTAAAAATAGGTCCAGGGCCCAATAAATTCTAGAAAAATTGTCCTAAGTCCAGTTTTCCATTTTACACCCAAAAATGTTATTTTAATATTATTTATTGCCAATAAAAATCATTTATTAATTGAAAACCTTGATTTTAATTACAGAAAATTCCCAGAAAATTGTGAAAAATCCCAATTTAAAATTCTTGCAACATCTGGGGGTTTACAGTCCTCAGTACCCCAGGAACCGGTCGTAGGATTATCCTTCTGCACAAGTTGTCTAAAGACCAATGCATGAATGTAACTCTATCAGATAAACTCTATATGGATGCAGCAGATACAATAAACAAGCAATATAATCAATCTCTTCTCTTTTTTGTGCGGATATGCCGCCATCTCTATCTCTATGCAGACTGACCACCATCTCTTTGATACCGTTCAAGCATTTCAAACAGTTCTATCTTTACAGCATGATGAAGGAAACATGTAACAATCTCTATTTAAGCAAGCATGGAAGCAGTTCTCTCTCTCTTTTAACTAAGCATGCATTTTTACTCTTTCTTTAGAATATGATTTATTGTTAGCCACGTCTAGTATCACTTTCTCTATGGCATGCCACTATCTTAGATTGTCTTCGTGTATTTTCTTGCTGTCTTCCATACATGCTATTACTTGTTGGCTCGTATTATTTTTTTGTATCTTGTTATGTCTCCTGAGGACCTGGATTTGTTCTCCAGATTTAGCAGACGAGGAGTACTAGAAATTTACGAACCGGCACCAAAGGAGGGTACGACAGTAGTTTGTGGCCCTACAAATGCTTAATTTACTCTCTAGCATAGAGTTAGTTTTATTTTCTTATCTTTTATTTTTCGTCTACTAGTAGTGGATTTGTCTCCACCGGACGTCTTTAAATTCATGATGAATTTGAATCTTTCGTATTTACACACTACCAAAAAAAGTCAAATTAGCGACGCCCAAAAACGTCGCCAAATGACAAAAAAACGTCGCTAAACACGTTTAGCGACGTAATTAGCGACGTTTTAACGCAGTCGGAAGATACCAAGTCGCTGAACGAAAAAACGTCGCTAAACGTCGCTATGCCGACGTTTTTTAGCGACTTTATTGAGTCGCTAAATGTAGCGACGTTTAGCGACGCGGCGTCACTAACTAGCGACGTTTATTAAAGTCGCTAAACGTCGCTCATTAGCGACTTATATAGCGACGTCTTTAATGACCTGGCAGTACTGCCATGTCAGCAATTTGCGACGTACAGCGACATATTTAGCGACGTTTAGCGATGTCTTTAGCGACGGCTACTGACACGTCGCTAATTAGCGACTTGTTTAGCGACTTATAAAAACGTCGCTAGACGTCGCTAAACGTCGTTAAATTTACAAAAAAAATAAAATAAAAACTGAATTGTTCCAAACTATTATTCCTGCAATTTATAAATTTCTAATTAAAAATAGACCCGGAGCAACCCTCCGTTGAATTTTATGGGTTCGCCGACCCCTTTGGTAGAACACTCAACACCGGATTAACAATATTTAATATGAAGTATCAGAGTATCACAGTCATACAATTAATACACACAAATATTATAGACAGACAATAAAAGTATCACAGTCATAAAAGTATCACAGTATCACAGTCACACAAAATGGGCATAAACAGCATCACAAAATACATAATATATAAGTATCAGAGTATCACAGTAACACAAAATGCATAATATATAAGTATATGAAACATTATAGTATCAATCTCGAGGATTTCCAAAACGGGACAGATACCAGTCCCTCAAATACTGCGCATAAACAGCGTTTATGTTATCAAGCTCCGCTATGGGTGCTGGGTGACTGGAACTCCCCGTCTGAGATACAGCCGCGATAGGTGCTGGATGACTGGAACTCCCCGCAGGTGGTATCTCTTCCTCCTTAACAGTAGGAGGCATCACTTCCTCCTTAACAGTAGGAGGCATCACTTCCTCCTTAACAGTATGAGGTGTCGCTCTCTTGGGTGCCATCTGGTAAGATAGATGAAAACAAAGAATTAGCAAAGAATTAGCTATTGGACCGGAACGGAAGAGTTAGATGTCCTTGCTATTAATGTAAGCTAACTAATCAGGTATTCAATTCTCTCTCAGTTGCTTGTACATTATTCTTCGCGTGCATGTCTTGTGAATTTTTACTATATATGTGACTATGTCTAGCATCAATGAAAGATGGACTTGCTCTTTTGATTAGATTTGATCTATATTCTAATGAAATTCAGTTGTTGCTAATTTTCTTTGGTCCCATTTGGAAAGCAACCATATTCGACAATATTTGATCACTTCTCATGTTCATCATTATTCTGATTAATGGCTATGCTGCTTCAAAGTATATATTGTCTACTGACTTTAGAGCACGGTGAACGTTTCTCCAAAGCTTTATCAGTCTATGAGGTTTGATAATCTAAAACATGTATGCAGAAACTGAAACATGAAATTTGGATGAATGAACAATAATAGTATAATATGATAAAATTAAAATAAGAAATGCATGACTGCATTCACAGGAAGTGGTAGGTTCAACCGAGGCTAAGAAGAAGAGGTTAGATGGTTTAGATGTGAACTAACAGATGTTAGCAATGGAATTGAATTAAAAAAGGATACGTAGCCAATGAGAGTTTTCGGATAATCTTTTGTTATTTGTTGAATATGTAGAAGTAACTCGATTTGGAAACTAGTCAAGGGAGATTTTCTGGTACTCTGTATACTATGTTGCAAATCATATCAAATTATCTATATATATGGAAGACATGAAATCACATAATGGAATGTACTAACCCTAACCCTAACCCTAACCCTAAACCTAAACCTAACCCTAACCCTAACCCTAACCCTAACCCCAACCCCAACCCTAACCCTAATCTGCGTCTGTGTGTGTGTGTCTGCGTCTGTGTGTGTGTGTCGTGTGTGTGTTTCGTGTGTGTGTCTGCGTCTGTGTTGTGTGTGTGTGTCTGCGTCTGTGTCTGTGTGTGTGTCGTGTGTGTGTCTGCGTCTGTGTGTGTCTGCGTCTGTGTGTCGTGTGTGTCTGTGTGCGTGTGTCGTGTCTGTCAAGTGTGTCTTGTGTTAGTGTCACATGAGAGAGAGAGAGAGAGATTACCTAGAGCTCGAGGAGGAGGAGGGGGATGCCGTGGAGACCCGGTCGCCGGAGAGGGGGGGCGCAGCCGTGGAGACCCGGTCGCCGGAGGGGGGGGGGGCGGGGAAAATCGAAACGATTTCGAAATTTTTGACAGATGGAGAAAAGAAAACTGAGCCATAATTAACCAAAATTTAGCGACGTTTAGCGACGTCAAATAAAAACGTCGCTAAAATAAAAATTAGCGACGCCAAAGACGTCGCTAAATACGTCGCTAAATATTTTAGATAGATACGTCGCTAATTACGACGCTAAACGTCGCTAAAACAGATATATTAGCGACGTTTAGCGACCATAATTGAACTTATAGCGACTATTCTTTTAAAATCTTAATAAAAGTCGCTAAACGTCGCTAAATGTCGCCATTTAGCGACGCCTAGCGACGATTTTTACCGAGTCGCTAATTTAGCGACGTTTTTACTAGGAGTCGCTAAAATACGTTGCTAATCCCGCTTATTCTAGTAGTGACATTCATCATTATCTGTGGGATTTAGTTGATATTTATCTGTTGTGGATGAGATATAGATTGACTGTGGAGATTTAGTTATGCCTTGTGACTTGTGACTTATATATATACCACTTGTGAATTGTTATTCATAAATACAGCGTACGTATGTGTTATGGTTTCCATATATTGAAGTTACCATATACATACAGCTGACATACTTATATATTCCTAATCCTACGTATTTTGGGACTGAGACGTGACAAAGTGATATTGTCATATGGGTTGGATCAGTTTCATTTTCCATAATTTCGAAAGAAAAATATGGAAACTAATAATTTTTTGAAAAATAATTCCAGAAATATATAAGCTATCAAACACTAAAATTAATAGATATTTTTTTATGAAAACATTTTTCATAGAAAAAAACAAACAATCAATCAAATGCAGCCTAATGAATTAATTCCTTTTATCATACTTTTCTCGTTCAAATTGACTAGGTACAGAAGAAGAGAATCCAAATAATCTTTGATTCAAAGTTTCAAACACTAATTAATCTAAAGCCCTTAGGCCACTTAAAAACATTTCGACTCTTCGACAGCTAAAGCTTGCTTAACCATGGAGTGTGGTGATCTATATATTCGTTAAATCATAGCTAGACGTGTTTACTAAGTAATGCATTTTCTTTTAATCAAGTAGCAAACATGCATCTGCATCATCATCATATATTTTAATTAGTTCAATTCTCTATATTTATCTTGCGCTATGATTAATATTTTATTTTTATTTTTAGATGTCCGACGATACATATAGAATTTTTTGCACGTTGCGTTGCATTACATTTTGGTCCACTATTTCATACCTCTCCCAGGATTTGATCTCGAGACTGTCCGTCTAACCAGGCAGGTTATAAAGACAACTTAAGTCTATGCCAGATATTAGCATCCAAATTATTTCCAATATTTTTGGGACATCCCGACAATTATATACATGCTATTTACAATAGAAAAGCAGGTATATAATTGTCGGAATATCCCCAAACATTAGGATCATAGGAAATCCAAAATAGATAAGAAAATATGGCAAAAGATACGAGATGTCTACTACGGGAAAGTAAATGGCGGGAACTAAAAAACGATTTAAGGTGGTATGACCACTCATAATGCCATTTTCAGATAGGTATGTTATTTCTGATTTCTGTGGTTCATAGATAATGCAACTTTAATGTAGGGGTGATCGTTCGGTTTATTCGGCTTCAATCGAATCGAATTATTAAAATTGAATAAACCAAAATTTTAAAAATGCAAAATCGAAACCGAACCGAATAATCTATTCGGTTATTCGGTTTATTCGACTTGTTCAGTTGGACTATTGATATTGTTCAATGGATCGGACCTAAGGTCGAAATCATAGTTAAATTATGTTAAAAATTATAATTTTACACACACATTTGTTGTACTTTAATGTTGTGTCCAAAGTTGGACTTTAAAACATATACATATAATTGTTATTTTCAAAATACACACATTTTAATCATAAAATATACATATAATTAGAATATTTATATAATTATATAAATCTTATTCGATTTTAGACCGAAATCGAAACCCAAAATCGAAACCGAAACCGAAAAAAAAATTAATATTTTCAAAACCGAAACCGAACCGAATATTTTTTAGTTCGGTTCGGTTCGGTTCGATTTTCGGTCCAAAACCAAGCTCATCCCTACTTTAATGTGAAAATGATGTTGTTGCATGCAAGGACGGATAAGGACACAATTTGGATACGAGATACATACGATTTCTAGAACGACGTGCTAGTGTGAAAATAACCAGATATTAAGCAAAGATATTCATCACCAGTACTCAGCAGAAATTGAAGTTTAAAAACTACACAAGAAACTAGTAATGAAAGAAGGGAAACAAAGTTAGGGAAAAAAGAACAATCTGAAGTCACCCAAATGCCTGCATGAAATGATGAGAACATGCAGGTCCGGAGCTAAAATCCATCAAGGACGACCGATGCTAAAAATAAATTAAAATCTATTTTCATATATAAAAAAAATTTAATAAAATTAAATTATCCAAAATTAGCATCAACTAAGAAAAATCATTCAACTACAATATCTTTTAATTGAGACGAAAACTATTATTTATTCTATAATAATATTTTTAAGTTTATTGTAATAGTTGGACCTACGGAATAACAAAGATTTAACTAAATATTGTCCAAAATTGTTAGCTTCTTTTTTATATGTACATGAATGTAAAATATATAACATATGTATTTTTTTTTTAGGTCTATGAATTCGGAAGACTTACTACGTCACAGTCCTTATACTCCCTCAAAATCGGCCATGGTCACTCGAAGAATGCAAGTTAATTGTCCCCAGTAGCATTGAGTAATTAGAAGAAAGATGTTGCAACCAAGGTACTAAAAATGATATAACAAGGAAATATCATACATAGATTATTACTGGGCGGATAAAGTATGCTAAACTTTGTATAAACAAGCTTCATTCCAACATACCTTGTTATAATTGACGTTGCTTCTTAAGAACATACCAAGAGGGGGGGAAAAAATTATAATATTCGAACATCTGGATATCGATATATAAGAAAGAATTCATGAATAAGTTTCTCCCTTGACCATGAAGCGAAAATTAAATTAGGAAAGCCAAACCACCACAATTTTTTTTAAGACATTTTGGTTTAGTTTCCAGAACACAGAACAAAAAGACCTAAGGAACTCATGCGTTCTTAATTTTTAAAACTAGAGAATGAAAAGTTGGATTCTAAGTTTTTATTTTGAGTCCTTATTTGATTTTCTTTAGTCGAACTGTTTCCACAAATGCCATCATCCCCGACCACACTTCATCTTATTAAATGAAAATGAGTGCGCCCCATACAACTCATACTTCACTTTAGTAATAATGAAATCAAAGTATTTATCACCTAATAGCCTTCTATAGCCTGCCTGAGTGCAAGTGAAAGAATTCAAAAGAAACAATGTGCCGGCTTCCATGATCAACTTCTCTCTCTCTCTCTCTTTTATTTTTTTTAGCCACGCGACGTATTATTACTTCTATTTATAGAATCGTGAAAGTTGGAGGACAGTGGACCCAAAGACATGCGATACAGTGTACACAAAGTTCTTAGCGTTACGTCGGATCCCGAACGTTATGCCAAAAAATTAAAATAATAATAATAATATATATATTTTTAATTGATGGAGGAAACTAAAGCAAAAAAAAAAAAAATTCAAAATTGGGACCGGACTTCTCATCTCCCACAATATGAACTTTGGCCGCCAAGTTTTCTTTGGGCTAATTAGAGTTTAGATCCTGTACCGGCTTAGAGTTTGAGTCCTGACTTGTCATATTGAAAAATTTAGACCCCGAATTTTTATTTTTATTTTATTTTCAGATTATACCCTTCATCTCATGCTTGACAATAAAACCTTCCTATATAGACTAGGGAGAGTAAAATGGAAAACAAAAAACAAAATATAAAAATTAAGGGTCACTTTCTAATTGAGCATGTCAGAACTTAAACTCTAAGAAAATATAAAATCCGGGGTCTAAACTCTAATTAGCCCTTTTTCTAGGGATTTTGACTTCAAAGTTGGTCAAAAAAAAAAATTATTGGACTTAAAACATGTCCAGCATGGAAATAAGTTAAATTGGAGTCTAATTTCTTGGCCCCGACTCCTCCTCCTCCTAAGTACTAAACAAGAATACTTTCCTTCTCCAAGTTCCATGGAAAGTTTGGCCTTTTCTCAATGGATATTCAAAGTCGACACAGGGGTAAAACTGACAAGATTTTAAATTTGGATAACTCTTCTTGCTTAGAGCAAAATTTCTGCAGGTTCAACGTGACCTGCAAGAAATTTGGTTCATAGATAACCCTCCAGGACTAGTCCACAATAAAGATCAAAGAGTAACCAAAATAAGTTTTGACTTGAACAATCCAATCTTTCGGGTCGGCCATCGATATCTATAACCAGACAAACAAGAGAGCAGATCTATTGTCTTATATTTCTATCATATATTTTTGCCTCCTTTTATTACATGTGGACTTTTTTTTTTTAATACGGATTAGAACCCACATATAATATGACGAGGACAGAAATATAAAACAGAAGTGACAGGACAGCAGATTTGATCTGGGCAAACAAATATATTTGATTTCTTGCATGCCATCTTATTGGCCTCCCAACTCTTATCCAACACAAAACTCACAGACATATCATCCACATGCATGTCCACTCCACTCCCCTAACAAACAAACTACACTTCAAACAAAACCCAACAATGAAACACCTCCTCCACTCCCCACCACAGTTCCTCCTCCCACACCCTACTCCTCCTCCTCCTCAGCTCCACCACACCATCCCAACCCTCTCCACCCTCTCCCGGCGCTCCCTCGTCGCCGCGTTCCCCCTCCTCCTCCTCCCCCTCCCCGTTGTTCCTTCCCTAGCTGCCGCCACCGACAAAACCATCGAAACAACCAATGCCTGCACCCCCACCAATTCCAAACCAACCACCAAGACCGCATTCCTCGACGTGGCCATCGACGACCAGCCCGCCGGACGCATCGCCATAGGCCTCTACGGCGACACCGCCCCCGCCGGCGCCGCCCGCTTCTCGTCCCTCGTCTCCGGCGCCGCGGGCATCAGCTACCGCAGGAAGGAGTTTATCAAGATCATGCCCAACTACGTGCAGCACGCGGGCGTGAGGTCCTACGGCGTGGACGCGGAGCTCACGGCGAGGAAAGGAGGGGACAGCACCGAGGCGGCTGCGGACACGCTGGTGGCCGAGTGGGAGGCTGCTGCGGCGAGGGGGGACGGGTGCACGAAGAACGTCGCGGGGTCGGTCGGGATCGTGGTGAGGGACCCCGCGAAGCCGCCCCCGAAGACGAAGATCGTGGCGAAGAAAGGGAGGCTGGAGGTGGAGGAGGAGGAGGTCGGGAAGGACCCCAACGGGACGGAGTTTGTGATCGTTACGAAGGACTCGCCGGAGCTCGACGGCTCCGTGCTGGTGGTGGGGAGGGTGCTGGAGGGGATGGATGTGGTGGAGAGGATAGGCAACGTGAAGACAGTGCAAGACAACACTACTTCTCCTTACTTCAGGTAAAGAACACCAGTGTTCATGTTTCATTTCACACACTTGTGTTACACGGACACACATACGACAGACATGACACGACACGTTGAGACAACGGATATGATACATAATTTTGGTGTGACTAAATATATTATGCAGTTTTCAGCTTGTGTCCAATACAGATGACCCAGATTATTGGAGTCCATTCATTGTGTGTGCGTGTAGTGTAGTCTGTATATATTGCAACAAAAAATGGATGGTAGAACTCAACTGTCCACCAATCTTAGGACATCAACAATAGATGGGGCTCAAAAAATCATCTTCAGACCCAAATTTGTTATAAAAGAATAAATGTAGAAAGTGTGAGTTTGTATAAAAATAGTAAAAAGATAAATCTTGAGGTCCAAATGAGATTAAGTAGATATAAACACATGTGTCATCCTTTATTATTTTCCCCCCACACACACATATATATATATATATATATATATATAATGTAGCAAATGACCTGTAGCCTATTGGTAAGAGTGATGCATGTGGCCCGGGTGGGCGGGATTAGAGCCTCGGTGGAGACGGCTTGTGTGTGTGTGGTTCTATTTATCCTCGGCTAGTGGTTGCTTCAAAATATATATATATATATATATATATATATATAATCTAGAATCTATAAATTGGGACTCCAAATTGAGCCTTACTATTTTATAGAATAAGTCCTACGTACATTCTGAATGTAGAAATTATGAGACCCATGCTAGCTCATGTGGCTCCATCATAGAGCTCCAATTGATTCTCATTATTCTAGAAAATGAGATTCTACATTATGAATCTAGAAATTGGGGTGAACCTTACTTACCATTGATGCTCTTATATCACAGCCACACCAACACATTCCAACCCCTAATAAACCGGTAATTCTTATTCTCAGAAATAACAGTTATTGCATTGTTTTTTTTAACCGTTCAGATTATATCAAAATCTTGCGAAAAATTGAATAGTTTAAGAATATAATCCGCAAGGTTAAAAAAGGCAATCAAATGTCAGCTATTCCAGAAAACATGCAGGATGATATTATGAAACCATCATATGTTACATGGATTGGATTTGGATTTGGTGGTTGAGATTAAAAGGTGGTGGGTTCCACAACCTTTTAATCTCAACCACCCAATCTAAATCCAATCCATGTAACATAACGTGGCTTCATAATATGAAATATTGTGGTGTGTCCTTTATATAAGGTTACAATCATATATAAATTTGTGCAAAAACTGACTTTACATAATACTTTCATTTGGTTTGATGATAGGGTTGCGAAGTTAATAGGAGATAAGAGGGCGGTGGTGGCGGAGAGGGGGTTCAACAGACCATACTCCAAAGTAATAGTCACTAACTGTGGCTTATCGGATTAGATTGTATGTATGTATGTATGTATGTTATGTATGTATGTATGCTGTCTGAGTGTGTTCGTCTTCGTGCGCGATTTGAGAGAGTTTTCATGGGCATCTCTCAATTTTTATTTTTGGTTCAATACTACTAATGTACACAAGGTTCCATCTGCAACTATGAAGCAAGAGTTCCATTATGTTAATGAATCATAAACAAATTTAACATTTATCTGTCATGTATATGATGGTAGTGTATGATTGAAACTCTAACTGAGCAATTACCTACTAATGGCAAAAATCAACATTATAACTTTTTTTATTCATAATTGACGATATGGAGGTAAAAATATTGTCAAGTGTATTATCTAGAACTACATAACCAATTTTATAATGTCTTCTATAACTTTTATCACGTAAACTTTACAATTGCATTGGAGAAAGATTTTAAATAAAAAAATTGTCATAACTTTTCTCCGAAGTCACAATAGGGCTGGAGATATTCTAACAAGAGCCAGATCGAACTGAAGGTTTCCAAGCACTCTCAGGTTTGCAATTTGAACTAAGGATCTAAGCTAGAAAAGATGTCCACATGTATGTATGTTGAGATTAAACAAGTAGAACCATTTGAACACCACTAGTGCAGAAGAGGAAAAAAATAGTGTTGCTTAGATCTTTCTAAAGTACAAATCCCTGCTTCTCTAGTTCAAATCTGCTTCTCTTAGAGCTAGCATCATTTATTTTTCTTCTTTTGAATACAACAAAATTCCTACTATCCGATTTCAAAACAAATTTACAGCACCTACAAGTTTCAGATCTGCAAAAAAAATTGTGACAATAAAATGTTCTCATAAGGTACTAAGACATTAGCCTTCACTAATCAGTTAGTTTTGACGTCATTGTGAAGACAATCTTTAGTAGAAGTGAAGAGAGTATTGGCAAGGAGATTAAAGAGAGTATGGGGAGAGAGTGATACTAATTGTACTATTATACACGAGTTTGCAACAGTATCTCCATACATTTGCTTTTCAAGAAACAAAGTGCAAATGTTAAAGTCTTCGATAAATTTGTTTATAATGCAATTATGGTACACGAAAGTGGAGAGAAGATTCCTAATTACGCCATCCCCTTGAATAACCATCCTCTGTATATGGCTCTAAGAATCCAATGAACTGGAGAGAAAAAAGACAGAATAGAATTATCAAATTTAACCATTAAATGAATTACCCCCACAAAACCCCAAAACGCAATAATTGATCATCGAGAGCTTAAACTAACTATGATATTCTTGCATAGAGTTTTTCATAGGTTAAAATAATCTAAAATATGAATGAACGATAAAATGACCACAATAAAATAACCTCAATATGAGCATTTACTCGTGTTTAGATGTGTTTAAATGAGCACTCAATTTGTATGATTGAACTAAACATGTGATACAAGCTTATAATGAAAATTATATTATTCAATTCTTGATCACCTTTGAACCGTCAAGAGACCACCGAGCACCATAGCCTTCAGGTACACGAATCTCAAACACACCCTCGTTAGGTTGAAGCATATGAGCATTCATCCAACAACATTGATTCAACAAACGATTGACGGCTTCCAGAGCACGGCTGTTCTTGACAGAAGCTAGAGAAAACGGAATATGTGAAAACAGAGAGTAGCCACAACTTCACTTCGCTACAAGGTTACAAGGTTAAGCCAGACAACATTCATACCGCTTCCGCAGAGACTTCCCCACCATCCTTCGCTACTCCTGTTCACATGTTTGTCCAGGGCCCTTGCCGCGACAGTTAGGGAACAACCTTTAACCTGCAGTCAGAGAAGATGTGATTAAAACTTGAAACTTGAAAAGCTGAATGTTGTTAGAAGCATCCGGGAAAGTGAATAAACACAAAAGTTTTGACCATCTTGTGGTAGTGGCCATTCATCATCTGGGTCATATACCTCTATGTTGCACGGACACACAGGAAAATGGTGTCCATGTCCGTATCAGGGGTCGTATTCGTACAATATAGGTGACTACACTGTACATATTTGAAACTGTCCACATCGCATATGCTTACCGTGCCCTTATATATATCCATACCAAGGTTCGCAGTATCGATATCGGAATCGATATCGAACACTTAGTATGAGTATCAGTATCAATGGTATCTGAAGTATCGGTAGTTTCGGATCGAAGTATCAAATATTTTGATATCGAAAAGTAAATAATTATTAAAAAAATAGATTTTTTTTTATATATTTAGACATAATTTGAAGTATTTTCTATGGTATTTTTTTGTAGTTTTGAAATTGAAAGAAATAATAGTCACCCCTTACTAATTGGTTTGCCTGCAATAAATAAGTTTTTTTTCATTTAAATGTTTTTACAACATTACAATTCTTTTACACTCTTATTGATTGGTCTTTCTCGTCCAATTCTTTCTGCCGAATTGATCGAGAAAGAGATACTAAACGTCGGTATCAGTCAATATCGATATAGGATCGGGACATGCCAAATTGTATCGGTATCAATCGTATCGTATTGGTATCGGCCGATACTGCAAACTATGATCCATACTCATGCAACATAGCTAGTAGCCACACAAGAAAAGGTTAAGAAGGTAGTGTAGTGTCAGGAAGGCACAAGGATGACACATCCCAAAAAAGCAAGAGCTCATTCAGATCTAACTATAGTGACTGCTAATATCTAATAAAGCCTGACTGATTTCCTGTGAAACGATAATGAGCCAATGTTTCTTGACAAAAACCTATAATGTGTCTTTTAAAGTTACTGAAATACTTACCAGCAAATGATAGAACCATTTTCAGAAATTGTGTATTTTCGTGAAATAAATGTCAGAGAGTAACTTGGGTGTGGACAAGTATTTTTAATTTTAAGAAACAATGCAAACGTTGTGCTATAAACTTCTTTTTCTTTTCCTTATCGTGTCCTTATGTGATGTTGTTAATATTTATATTATATATATATATATATATATATATATATATATATATATATATATATATATATTGTTTCCAGAGATTGATAAGAGAACAAAGAAAGAAAAAAATTGTTACCGGTCTCCGGAGAAGTCGTGCACGAAGCACTGACCTAAGAGTTGATCTGAGGTCTATGTGCAGACGTTTCTCGGAAGCTCCTAGTGGTAAAACCCCCCTGACTACCAGGTTCTCTTCGTTGCACACAACTCGGAGAGAGAGACCGAACTTAGCTCTGCCCAGAGTAAGGATTTAGAGAACAGAATGTGGTTTGAGATAGAGAGAGAGAGAGAGAGAGGGGTTTCACGTAGAAGGATTTTCTGTAAACATTGAAGGAGGAGACAACAATATATAGGCAGTCCCAAGACACAGCCACTTGACAGGACAGTAAATGGCTCATAAACAGGCCATTAAGGAGCAATTACAAAAGAAAAAAAAACGTGGAGAAAGTTGTCAAATGAGCTGTTTCAAAAGCTGTCACTAGGTTCAATGAACCTGGACATAGAGCCTAACGTTCAAAATTTGAATGAGTCAAAATGTTCAAAAATTAAAGAGGAGCAAAAAAAAATTTGGACCCCAGCCCGAACCCGAAGAGGAAATTGGATCGGCATTCGGCGCCCGCAGGTGTGGGCACGTACCCGCACCCGTTACGTGCGCCGAACCGAACCGAGCCGAGCAAGGCCGGACGGTGGCGGCGGCGCGCGCGTGTGGCCAAAGGGGTCCCCACACAACATCTTTAAGAGAGCAATGAAGAAGAACTAATATATACATACAAGGGAAGGGTGGTCCAACCGATGTGGGACTAAAGGAATAAGGGAAGTTGAGCTTTTGCTCAAGCATAGCTAACAATCCCCCCCCCCCCCCCCCCCCCCAAAAGGTCAAGTTCCGAAATAGAAGTGACAAAGAAATTAGATGAAGAGTTTCTGGGCAGGTATATACTATGCAAAGATGAGATGGACTACAGCCTTGAATCTCACTTAGTGACTATTGTCTTTGTCTGAAGAAGTACTTGATGGACTATGCCTTGAATCAGACTTCTTTTACCAGATTCAGAAAAATAGCACACATAGTACGCTAGAGGTTCTGGGTCTAACGGATGGCGTTTTTTGTTGGCCATGCGTACTAATCCCAAATTCATGAGAGTTGTCTGGGATCGCCATGTCCCATAGTCGCGGCCTTCACGACCTCTCATATAGGTAAGTCCTTAAGGGTTGGTGATAGGTTTCAACCCCGCATATCAGCTTGGACCTATTAAGAGTTTTAAAACTCATCCTAACCATATCACTCAAGAACACTGTCACCATAGGGATGGGAAATCATTGTACGCATGTACAGTCACTTGGGCATTATAGAATAAAATTTAATCTCGGGTCAGTGTTCCATAAAAGTCACCTAAGTCCAGCTTGTTCCTACCCATTGAACCGGCTTCTTGGGATCTCCAGTCAGACTCGGTTGGGTTACCACTGCTGGTGTAAACCCCCTGAATTTTCAAATTATTAAATCTTGGATTTTTCCTAATTTTCTGGAATTTTCTGGAAATTTTCTGAAATTAAAATCAAGGTTTTCAATTAATAAATGATTTTTAATTGGCAATAAATAATATTGAAATATCATGAAAATAATATTTTTGGGTGTAAAATGAAAAACTGGACTTAGGGTAATTTTTCTGGATTTTTCTGGGCCTCAGACCTATTTTTAAATGCCTAAAAACTATTTATTTGTTTAATTAATTATTATTATTATTACAATTATTATTATTATTATTATATTTATTATTTTATTTTTTTTTCTTTGGGCCCGGCCCGGCCCAGTGGGCCGAGCCCAGCCGCTAACCCGGCCCAGCCCAACCCGCTACCGGGTCGGGTCGGGTCAGACAGACCCGACCCGCTAGCCGCCCGACCCGCCTAACCCGGCCTCCCCACGACCCCGCGTCCAGCGCCGGCCGCCGCGCGCAGCGCCGCGCGTCCCGCGCCCCGCACCCCGCGGCCATGTCCCCCTCTCCTCCGCCCTTCCCGGCTGACCTAACCGGCCGCTCCCCCTTTAAACCCCCCCTCTTCTTCCTCCTCCTCCTCACCCTAACCCCGACTCTCCGCCGGCAGCCTCCTCCTCCGACCACCGCCTAGCGCCGCCGCCGTCCCCTCCTCGCCGTCGACCCTCGCCCAGACTCGCCGTGCCAGCCCCACTCCGCCAGCGGCCGTCCCCGACTCCCCAGCGCCTCCCTCTCCTCTCCCTTCCCTCGGCAGCCCGCCTCCGGCCAGTCCGCAGCCGCCGGCCGCCTTCGTCAGCACCCCCGGCGACGTCGTGCAGCACCCTAGCCCCGGCCGACCTTTCCCCGTCGCAGAGCCGCCCGAGCCGCCGGATCTCCGGCCAAGCATCCAGAAACCCTAACCCTAGATTCCCGTGTCCGACACGAGTCGGACACGACTCGACCCTGATTTTCGGGTCCCCTTCAGGTGCGTGTAACTTTCGCCTCGTAGTTCCGTTTTCAATTCCGCAAATTGCGTTGTGAAGCCTGTATGACCCTCTCGGTGTCCGGACAAACTGTTCGGGACATCGCGTCCTGTGGTGATCGCACACCGCGATCCAAAAACAGGAAAAACCAGACCATGTTTCACCCCGGAACTGAGTGCGCCCCGCCAAACGGGACGACTTGGTCGCGTGCGGTCTTCACAGATACGTGCGCGTCGTCGATACGGACGTGTGAGATTTCGTGGAAGCTGATTCGGGTGTGCGTGCACACCGGAATCAACGCGTATCCGCGGACATCGCCCCGTATCCGACTTTTCGGCAATTCGCCCTAACTTCTTGTACACTCGTCAGATCGAGACGAAACTTGCGCCATCGGACTCGTAGCGATACGCTGGTCCTGTGGGTCAAGTTTGGTTCGATTCTGAGAACGTTGACGAAATCGCGTGTCGTGGGCTCCACAGGCCCCGCTCGACGGGCGATTTTGTGTTCGGCTCATCGGAATCCAAATCTGGAAGTTCCGTTGGGTTCGTATCAGCGTTCCTGACCTGTTGACACTAAGTTTGGTGAATTTGGAGACCTTTGACCCGGACACGTTTTTCGGTGCAAAGCGGGCCCACCGGCGGACCCCGTTTTGACCCGAAACTGCCGGGTTTGCCCTTGTCTCCAAATTAGACCCAAGGACAGGCGTTTCTAGCTATTTGACATCTTCTGAGCATGTTGGTAATGTCTATTTCAGCTTTTGGGCTCATCTCTGGAATTTTTTCCCAAGAACCAAATTAATCAGATCCAAACAACAGACAAGTACCTGCACTTCAAGTTAAATCTATATATTGTGATAATTAATTCCCTGCTTTACTATTAACCTTGATGATTACACCTAGTGTTAGAAATGCTGGATTTCACGTCTGGAATATCGGAGTTCATGCCTTGTTTTTCATGTCGGGTGGGAGAATACTAGAAGGCATGTAGTTTACCCTTCCCCTTGTCATGTTTAATAGCTGTTGGTACGCGACTGTACCTCAGCCGGATCTCGATTTCCCCTGTTTAATAGCCGTTTATGACGGCCGGATTAGCCTTATAAACCCCTACATGCCAACTATGTATTCTAAAAACAAACACAAGTTCACACAGATAGTTTCTGGTCTTGTTACATATATCTTGCTGACTGTTGTAGTTTCATTTCCTGTTTCATTTATTTCTGCTTTCTCATATTCCTGCTTACAGCTTTAACTCTGAGATAATGATGTTCTGTTATGCAGTTTCTTAACTTGATATTCAATATTTAATTGTCATAAATATTTAGTTTACCCTTGTTGTACAATGTGTACTTTGCTCCTTTCCTGACTGGATCTGTTGATTTAGGCGATGATGAGGATCTTGCCCCTACTTATTATGGTCCCTATGAGGGGACTGATGATACCTATGAGGAGCCAGATCCCACCCAGGAGACCCCTGCTGCAGAGTAGCTAGTAGTAGCTATCTTTTATTTCTGTTTCTTATCCTATTAATCGGGTTTGTCCCCGATTTCATTCTGATTTTCTGTACTAAACATTTGAATCTGTTGTCACATTTAATTCAATTGCAATCTTAAGTTTCTGTTCTCATTATTATCTTGCCTATGTTAATTGTGAATGAGCTAGTTTAGTTTAGATGGATTTGACCTAGACAGCGTACTACCGCCGACTCTGCGGCGTAGGCTGGACGTACCCACGCACTCGTGCCCGAATTTTCGGGTGCGGGTCGTGACACGTTTTTATGGTGACCCATGCAGGTCATATCCTAAAATAGGGTAATACCCTATGACAGGGTATGGAATAAGATTGAGGATTCTAGGAAAAGCTCATTCACAGTATAGGGTCCTTATTTCAATTCTTGATATCATTTCTGCTCAATTTCCCTATCGCCTTTGATTTCCAAGTATTCTATTCTGATTTCCTATCCCTTAATCTTTCAGAATGGTCCAGACCAGGAACACAGTAGGAGGCACATCAGAATCAGCTGAGCAGAATGTGCCCGAGACTCTTGCACTCCCACCGCCTCCATCTGTTCCAGCAGTTACTCTGGATGGGGCACAGCTACTTGGAGTGTTCCAGGGATTGGTGGAATCCCAGAAAGAACAGACTGCACTTCTGCGGACCAGCCTCTCAGAAGCTATTAAGTCCCAGGAGTCGCCACTCAAGAGGCCAGGGAGTGCCAAAGACTTCAAGAATCTTAGACCCCTGGAATTCTACGGAACTGAGGGCATTCTCTATGCCGATGAGTGGATAGAGAATGTCGAGAGACTCCTGAAGACTGCTCGGGTCCCTGATGACCTCAAAGTGGAGTCCGCAAGCCTGCAACTGTTCGACATTGCTCGAACCTGGTTCAGAGATGAACCCCAACTATCTGCTCCTGACATCACCTGGGAGGACTTCAAAAGACTATTCAAGGAGAAATTCTACCCCGAAGTGGCTCGGGAAGCTCTCGAAAGCCAATTCGAGAGACTGGAACAAGGTAACCTGTCTGTTGATGAATATACTGCTGAATTTAGCAGGTTAAGCCACTTTGCGGAGTACATGGTTCGTACCCCGGAGGACAGAGCCCGTAGATTCAAGAAGGGGCTATCTCCGGATATTCGCCTTGCTGTCACCACCAGCCGAGCTCGCACCTATGAAGAAATCTTGAGCGTGGCACAAGGCGTTGAGAGAGACATGGGACATAAGCTAAAACGAGAGAGAGATACCGGAAGTGCGGGACCCAACAAACGCCATTTTCAACAACAACAACAACAGAGGGCCCCGCAGGAAACTCAGCGTCCTCTCCCTCGAACCCCAGCACCCCAACACCAGGCTCAAGGACAGAACCAACAAGCTGCTGCTTGTAACTTTTGCCAAAAACCAGGTCATACTTGGCAAGTCTGCAAGAAGAGGCTAGGTGCCTGCCTCTACTGCGGCTCAGCAGCGCACCAAATGAGGGACTGTCCAGCTGCTCAAGGACGCACCGCTGCACCAAAGGCTCCAGCCCAGGCCAGGGCCCCAGCAGTACAACAGAGGGGACCCCCGCTTCCAACACAACAACAACGCTTTGCTCAGCACCAACAGCAACAACAGAGGGGTGCACCGCAGCAAGGCCGTGCTTATGCAATGACTCTGGAAGAAGCTGAAGCCACAGCAGACGTGATCACAGGTTCTGTGCTTATAAATTCAATACCAGCTATTACTTTGTTTGACTCTGGAGCTTCACATTCATTCATGTCAGTAGATTTCCTTATGAAGCATAGCTTAATCACTAAACCCCTTAGGAATTGTTATAAGATCATTACCGGTGGAGGAATCATCCCGGTTAGTGATGCCTGTAACAATTGTCCTATTACATTATGTGGAAGAGAACTGTATGCTAGGCTACTCGTAATGCCAGTGCCCAGTTTTGATATTATACTGGGTATGGATTGGTTAAGTCAACATCATGCCACTATAGACTGCCACAGAGGTAGTGTAATCTTCAGGCCCCCTGACAAGCCAGAATTTGAATTTGCTAGAGGTTCTAGAGAAATGGGTAATAACAAAATTTGTGGAGCCCTAATAACAGAAGAATTGCCACTACCTATCATCTCTGAATACCTTGATGTCTTCCCTGAGGATCTCCCAGGCTTACCCCCAGACCGAGAAGTTGAATTCTCCATTGACTTAGTGCCAGGAGCAGCACCAGTATCTCAAAATCCCTACAGAATCAACAAGAAAGAGATAATAGAACTAAATGAGCAAATCAAAGAATTAGAAGACAAATGCTTTATTAGGTCTAGTGTCTCACCCTGGGGAGCTCCAGTATTATTTGTGCCCAAGAAGGACGGAACATCCCGAATGTGTATTGACTATAGGGCCTTGAATGCCTTAACAATTAAGAATAAGTATCCCCTGCCCAGGATAGATGACCTATTTGATCAGTTGAGCGGAGCTCGGATATTTTCAAAGATTGATTTGAGGTCTGGTTACCACCAAGTAAGGGTGAGAAAGGAAGACATCCCTAAAACTGCTTTCAATACCCGGAACGGACACTACGAATTCTTAGTAATGCCGTTCGGGTTGACGAATGCTCCAGCAGTTTTTATGAACTTAATGAACAGAGTTTTCCAGCCATACCTAGACAAATTTGTAGTGGTCTTCATTGATGATATTTTGATCTACTCCAAGACCCCCGAAGAACATGAAGAACATTTGAGGTTAGCATTGGAGACTTTGAGGAAGGAAAAACTTTATGGAAAATTATCTAAATGTGCTTTCTTCCTAGACAAAGTAGAATTCTTGGGACATGTTGTGACTGGAGATGGAATAGCAGTAGATCCTAAGAAGATAGCGGCAGTAGAATCCTGGCCCACTCCAGACTCTGTAGCAGAGATTAGAAGTTTCCTGGGACTAGCTGGCTACTATCGGAAGTTTGTGAAGGACTTTGCAAGAATTGCTGAGCCCATGACAAAATTAACAAGGAAGGATGAAGAGTTCACCTGGACTGATGAATGTCAGCATGCTTTCGAGGAATTGAAGAAAAGGCTGACTACTGCCCCTATTCTGACCTTACCTTCTGGAACCGGAGGTTTCGCTATTTATAGTGATGCTTCTGGAAAAGGTCTAGGTTGTGTATTGGAGCAGAACAAGAAGGTAATAGCATATGCCTCTAGACAGCTTCGACCTCATGAAAAGAACTATCCAACTCATGATTTAGAATTGGCAGCTGTCATTTTTGCTCTTAAGCTATGGAAGCATTATCTTTATGGAGAAAGGGTGAAAATATTTACGGACCATAAAAGTCTAAAATATATCTTCACTCAGAAAGAGCTGAACATGAGGCAAAGAAGGTGGCTGGAACTAATGAAAGACTTTGATATCACCCTCCAATATCATCCTGGGAAGGCCAATGTAGTTGCTGATGCTCTAAGCAGATATCCTATGGCGATGTACTTGACTATGGACAGACACCTGCTAGAGGACTTGGAAAGTTTAGGTATTGAAGTAATTATCCCAGGAAAAGAAGGCCAAATGATGAACTTGCAGATTCAGTCTACTTTAATAGACAAGATCAAGGAGATTCAGTTTCAAGACGAAGGCCTGCGAAGCCTTCGAGGTCAAGTGCAAGCTGGATTAGTGGAAGATTTCAGAATTCATGAAAATGGATCACTGAGGCATGGCGATAGATTATGCGTACCTCAAGGAGACATAAGAGAAGAAATTATGCAAGAGGCGCACAGATCGCAATACTCTATACACCCAGGAGCCAACAAGATGTACAAGGACCTGAGGACGCATGTTTGGTGGCATGGCATGAAAAGAGAAGTATCCAGGTTCGTATCTCGTTGTTTAGTATGCCAGCAAGTCAAGGCAGAAAGACAAAGACCTGGAGGATTGCTTCAACCACTGCCCATTCCGGAGTGGAAGTGGGAACATATCACAATGGATTTTGTTTCCGGACTTCCAAGGACACCGAGTGGAAAGGATGCAATCTGGGTGATAGTAGATAGACTGACCAAGTCTGCACATTTTCTACCCTTCAAAGTAGGGCTATCTACAGAGAAGCTGGCAGATTTATATATCAGACACATTGTCCGGCTGCATGGAGTTCCAGTAAGTATTGTCTCCGACCGAGATTCAAGATTCACCTCTCACTTCTGGAAGAGCTTACAAGCCAGCTTGGGGACGCAACTCAAATTCAGCACAGCTTATCATCCCCAAACCGATGGACAATCGGAACGTACAATCCAGACACTTGAAGATATGCTCCGTACATGTGTTCTGGATTTTGGAGGATCCTGGGAAGACTATCTACATCTTGTGGAGTTCTCTTATAATAACAGTTACCAAGCAAGTATTGAGATGACTCCATTTGAAGCTCTGTATGGACGAAGATGTCGTACCCCGCTATCATGGGACGACGTTGGAGAAAGAGCCCTGCTGGGACCAGAGATTGTGATCGATTTAGCTGAGAAGATAAAGCAAATAAGGGACAGACTTCGAGTGGCTCAAGACAGGCAACGACATTGGGCAAATAGCCACCGAAGGCCCTTGGAATTTGAGGTAATTAAATTTATGAAATTCAAGTCAATTTAAACATTTTGATTATGGAACTAAGACTTGATTATGACTTTATTAAAGGTTGGAGAGCTGGTATTCTTAAAGATTTCTCCGACACGTGGCACCATTAGGTTCGGAAGGAGTGGAAAACTCAGCCCAAGATTTATTGGACCTTTTGGCATACAGGAGAAAATCGGAGAAGTGGCATACCGACTGGCATTGCCACCCTCTCTGGATGGAGTCCATAACGTCTTCCACGTGTCGCAGCTGAGAAAGTACGTGTCAGACCCCAGCCACATTTTGGATCACTCAGAGCTCGAAGTAGGCCCAAGTCTGACTTACCAAGAGCAACCCGTGGAGATACTGGATCGATCGGAGAAAGTTCTACGGAACCAGGTCATTTTCCTGGTTCGCGTAGCTTGGAAGTACCATTCTCCCGGCGAATCCACCTGGGAGCGAGAAGACGAGATTAGAGAGCGATACCCCTATCTTTTTGAACCCTGAGGTATATTTTATTTCTCGGCCTTTCCTTTCGTGCCTTGTTATTCTTAAATTTCGAGGACGAAATTTTTGTAAGTTGGGTAGGTTGTAAACCCCCTGAATTTTCAAATTATTAAATCTTGGATTTTTCCTAATTTTCTGAAATTTTCTGGGAATTTTCTGAAATTAAAATCAAGGTTTTCAATTAATAAATGATTTTTAATTGGCAATAAATAATATTGAAATATCATGAAAATAACATTTTTGGGTGTAAAATGGAAAACTGGACTTAGGGTAATTTTTCTGGATTTTTCTGGGCCTCAGACCTATTTTTAAATGCCTAAAAACTATTTATTTATTTATTTAATTAATTATTATTATTATTACAATTATTATTATTATTATATTTATTATTATTATTATTATTATTATTATTTCTTTTCTTTGGGCCCGGCCCGGCCCAGTGGGCCGAGCCCAGCAGCCCAGCCGCTAACCCGGCCCAGCCCAACCCGCTACCGGGTCGGGTCGGGTCAGACAGACCCGACCCGCTAGCCGCCCGACCGGCCTAACCCGGCCTCCCCACGACCCCGCGTCCAGCGCCGGCCGCCGCGCGCAGCGCCGCGCGTCCCGCGCCCTCGCCCCGCACCCCGCGGCCACGTCCCCCTCTCCTCCGCCCTTCCCGGCTGACCTAACCGGCCGCTCCCCCTTTAAACCCCCCCTCTTCTTCCTCCTCCTCCTCACCCTAACCCCGACTCTCCGCCGGCAGCCTCCTCCTCCGACCACCGCCTAGCGCCGCCGCCGTCCCCTCCTCGCCGTCGACCCTCGCCCAGACTCGCCGTACCAGCCCCACTCCGCCAGCGGCCGTCCCCGACTCCCCAGCGCCTCCCTCTCCTCTCCCTTCCCTCGGCAGCCCGCCTCCGGCCAGTCCGCAGCCGCCGGCCGCCTTCGTCAGCACCCCCGGCGACGCCGTGCAGCACCCTAGCCCCGGCCGACCTTTCCCCGTCGCAGAGCCGCCCGAGCCGCCGGATCTCCGGCCAAGCATCCAGAAACCCTAACCCTAGATTCCCGTGTCCGACACGAGTCGGACACGACTCGACCCTGATTTTCGGGTCCCCTTCAGGTGCGTGTAACTTTCGCCTCGTAGCTCCGTTTTCAATTCCGCAAATTGCGTTGTGAAGCCTGCATGACCCTCTCGGTGTCCGGACAAACTGTTCGGGGCATCGCGTCCTGTGGTGATCGCACACCGCGATCCAAAAACAGGAAAAACCAGACCATGTTTCACCCCGGAACTGAGTGCGCCCCGCCAAACGGGACGACTTGGTCGCGTGCGGTCTTCACAGATACGTGCGCGTCGTCGATACGGACGTGTGAGATTTCGTGGAAGCTGATTCGGGTGTGCGTGCACACCGGAATCAACGCGTATCCGCGGACATCGCCCCGTATCCGACTTTTCGGCAATTCGTCCTAACTTCTTGTACACTCGTCAGATCGAGACGAAACTTGCGCCATCGGACTCGTAGCGATACACTGGTCCTGTGGGTCAAGTTTGGTTCGATTCTGAGAACGTTGACGAAATCGCGTGTCGTGGGCCCCACAGGCCCCGCTCGACGGGCGATTTTGTGTTCGGCTCATCGGAATCCAAATCTGGAAGTTCCGTTGGGTTCGTATCAGCGTTCCTGACCTGTTGACACTAAGTTTGGTGAATTTGGAGACCTTTGACCCGGACACGTTTTTCGGTGCAAAGCGGGTCCACCGGCGGACCCCGTTTTGACCCGAAACTGCCGGGTTTGCCCTTGTCTCCAAATTAGACCCAAGGACAGGCGTTTCTAGCTATTTGACATCTTCTGAGCATGTTGGTAATGTCTATTTCAGCTTTTGGGCTCATCTCTGGAATTTTTTCCCAAGAACCAAATTAATCAGATCCAAACAACAGACAAGTACCTGCACTTCAAGTTAAATCTATATATTGTGATAATTAATTCCCTGCTTTACTATTAACCTTGATGATTACACCTAGTGTTAGAAATGCTGGATTTCACGTCTGGAATATCGGAGTTCATGCCTTGTTTTTCATGTCGGGTGGGAGAATACTAGAAGGCATGTAGTTTACCCTTCCCCTTGTCATGTTTAATAGCTGTTGGTACGCGACTGTACCTCAGCCGGATCTCGATTTCCCCTGTTTAATAGCCGTTTATGACGGCCGGATTAGCCTTATAAACCCCTACATGCCAACTATGTATTCTAAAAACAAACACAAGTTCACACAGATAGTTTCTGGTCTTGTTACATATATCTTGCTGACTGTTGTAGTTTCATTTCCTGTTTCATTTATTTCTGCTTTCTCATATTCCTGCTTACAGCTTTAACTCTGAGATAATGATGTTCTGTTATGCAGTTTCTTAACTTGATATTCAATATTTAATTGTCATAAATATTTAGTTTACCCTTGTTGTGCACTGTGTACTTTGCTCCTTTCCTGACTGGATCTGTTGATTTAGGCGATGATGAGGATCTTGCCCCTACTTATTATGGTCCCTATGAGGGGACTGATGATACCTATGAGGAGCCAGATCCCACCCAGGAGACCCCTGCTGCAGAGTAGCTAGTAGTAGCTATCTTTTATTTCTGTTTCTTATCCTATTAATCGGGTTTGTCCCCGATTTCATTCTGATTTTCTGTACTAAACAATTGAATCTTTTGTCACATTTAATTCAATTGCAATCTTAAGTTTCTGTTCTCATTATTATCTTGCCTATGTTAATTGTGAATGAGCTAGTTTAGTTTAGATGGATTTGACCTAGACAGCGTACTACCGCCGACTCTGCGGCGTAGGCTGGACGTACCCACGCACTCGTGCCCGAATTTTCGGGTGCGGGTCGTGACACGTTTTTATGGTGGCCCATGCAGGTCCTATCCTAAAATAGGGTAATACCCTAGGACAGGGTATGGAATAAGATTGAGGATTCTAGGAAAAGCTCATTCACAGTATAGGGTCCTTATTTCAATTCTTGATATCATTTCTGCTCAATTTCCCTATCGCCTTTGATTTCCAAGTATTCTATTCTGATTTCCTATCCCTTAATCTTTCAGAATGGTCCAGACCAGGAACACAGTAGGAGGCACATCAGAATCAGCTGAGCAGAATGTGCCCGAGACTCTTGCACTCCCACCGCCTCCATCTGTTCCAGCAGTTACTCTGGATGGGGCACAGCTACTTGGAGTGTTCCAGGGATTGTTGGAATCCCAGAAAGAACAGACTGCACTTCTGCGGACCAGCCTCTCAGAAGCTATTAAGTCCCAGGAGTCGCCACTCAAGAGGCCAGGGAGTGCCAAAGACTTCAAGAATCTTAGACCCCTGGAATTCTACGGAACTGAGGGCATTCTCTATGCCGATGAGTGGATAGAGAATGTCGAGAGACTCCTGAAGACTGCTCGGGTCCCTGATGACCTCAAAGTGGAGTCCGCAAGCCTGCAACTGTTCGACATTGCTCGAACCTGGTTCAGAGATGAACCCCAACTATCTGCTCCTGACATCACCTGGGAGGACTTCAAGAGACTATTCAAGGAGAAATTCTACCCCGAGGTGGCTCGGGAAGCTCTCGAAAGTCAATTCGAGAGACTGGAACAAGGTAACCTGTCTGTTGATGAATATACTGCTGAATTTAGCAGGTTAAGCCACTTTGCGGAGTACATGGTTCGTACCCCGGAGGACAGAGCCCGTAGATTCAAGAAGGGGCTATCTCCGGATATTCGCCTTGCTGTCACCACCAGCCGAGCTCGCACCTATGAAAAAATCTTGAGCGTGGCACAAGGCGTTGAGAGAGACATGGGGCATAAGCTAAAACGAGAGAGAGATACCGGAAGTGCGGGACCCAACAAACGCCCTTTTCAACAACAACAACAGCAGAGGGCCCCGCAGGAAACTCAGCGTCCTCTCCCTCGAACCCCAGCACCCCAACACCAGGCTCAAGGACAGAACCAACAAGCTGCTGCTTGTAACTTTTGCCAAAAACCAGGTCATACTTGGCAAGTCTGCAGGAAGAGATTTAACTAAAATTTTGGAGTATATACATTTGTCATACTCATTTGGCACAAAACCATATTCTGAGATGACTATGTTAAATTTGTTGTGCCATTGCTTTGGAGCTTGCTTTAGGCCATAAAGAGATTTAACTAATCTGCAAACTTTCTTTTCTTGGCCTTTAGTAATGAAACATTCAGGTTGCTCCATGTAGATTTCTTCCTCTAGGTCCCCATTTAGAAATGTTGTCTTTACATCCATTTGATGGATTAACATATTATGAATGGATGCTAAGGCTAGAAGGGTTCTAATAGAGGTGATCCTAGCTACATGAGAGTATGTATCAAAATAATATAGTCCCTTTTTTCTGGTTAAAACCTTTGGCTACTAATCTAGCCTTGTATTTCTCTATGGTACCATCGGCTCTAAGTTTCTTTTTGAATATCCACTTACAACCTATGGGTTTACTACCTAAAGGTAGGTCTGCTAGAAACTAAGTGTTGTTCTCCATGATGGAGTTATACTCACTGTTAATGGCTTCTTTCCAGAAAGGGGCATCAGGAGAAGATATTGCTTCTTCATAAGTTGAGGGATCACCCTCTATCAAAAAGGTGAAGAAACATTCTCCTAAGTTCTTTTCAATTCTTTCTCTTTTACTCCTTCTAGGTTCTATATTTTGTTCAGGTTGTGAACTAGATATTTGAACATGAGAGCTAGTGGACGGAGCAAGAGAGGAGTTGGAGGAAGAGGAAGAAATCATATCTTTGAAAGGATATATATTATTATATTCTCAAAGTAAACTGCATCTCTTGCTTCTATAATAGTATTGTTAGAGATTTCATTTACTTCTGAGTGAGTAACAAAAAATCTATTGGCATTGCTATCTGGGACATATCCTATGAATACAACATCTACAGTCTTAGGTACAATCTTCCTCTTTTTAGGTTCAGAAATTCCTACTTTAGCCAGACATCCCCAAACTTTGAGATAATGGATCCTAGGAGCTCTACCTTTCCATAATTCATAGGGAGTCTTATCATTAGACTTACTAGAAATCCTATTAAGGATGTAACAGGTCGATAATAGTGCTTCTCTCCACAAATTATTGGGAGCACCTGAGCTGAGGATCATGGCATTTACCATGTCTAATAGAATGCGATTCTTCCTTTCAGCAACTCCGTTGGACTGTGGTGAATATGGAGCAGTTACCTTATGGATTATTCCATGTTCTTCACAGAAATTAGTCATATCATTTGATGTATACTCTCCACCACGATCTGATCTAAGAATCTTAATCTTTCTCTCTAATTGTTTCTCAGCTTCAAATTTATAGACCTTAAATCTGTCTAGAACTTCATCTTTGGTTTTGAGAAGATATGTATAACAATACTTTGAATGATCATCTATAAAGGTAACAAAATATTTTCTACCGCCTCAGGTCAAAATCATATTTGAGTCACACACATCACTATGAACTAGCTCTAGAAGGTCAGAGTTTCTTTCTACAGATTTGAAAGGTTGCCTAGTGTGTTTGGCTTGAACACAGATCTCACACTTGTGTTTATCATCTATTGGAGTCTTAGAAATAAGATCTAAGTTCATCATCCTTCTTAGGGAACCTAGATTCACATGACCTAATCTACTGTGTCACACATTTGAAGATTCTACATTTGAAACAACAAAGGAAGGATTTGAAATTTTATTCACGGTACTCAAAATAAAAAGACCATCTCTTACAAATCATTTTCCAATAAAAGAGTCATTCTTAGAAAATACCACTTTATTTGCTTCCATAACAATCTTGTACCCTGAAGCTACAAGAAGAGACCCACTAACTAAATTTCTTCTGATAGACAACACATGTAACACATCATGAAGAGTCAGAGTTTTTCCTGATGTCATCTTTAGATCTATTCTTCCTCTTCCTGTAATCTGTGCCGATGAGCCATCTCCTAGAGTTACACCTCCTCCACCTGATTCCTGATAGTTTGAAAAACAGGAGCGATCAAAGGAAACATGAACATTAGCTCCAGAATCCAACCACCAATCGTCAGAATGGTAAGAAATGTTGACTAAGGGTTGATAGCTTACAGACCTGAAGGAACTAGAAGAGACGTTGAGAAGCATTTTTGCTTCTGATTTGGCTGGACGTTTTCCTTTGTAAGAAGTCTGGATAGCTTCCTTCTTCCTATAGAAACAGTTGGTGGCCATATGGTTTGTTTTACCACACACAAAACAAAATCTCTTCCGATCCTGAGTTTGACCGAAGTTTCTTGGTTTATCGTGGTGATGGTTTTTGTGGTGAGGCTGAGGGTTCTGCTTCTTCTTGAAGAGGTTCCTTTTGGGTTTGTGGTGATGATGAGGCTTGGGTTTGCCTTGGGATTCTACTAGGTTTACCTTAGCTTTAGACTCAAACTTAGGGTTAGACCTTAGCCTAATTTGTTCTTTTGTTCTAATTTTCTTTAGTACTTGAGCAAAGATAAGGTCACCTTGTGTATGAATAAGATCTTTCTTAACATCAGACCAAGAAGGAGGGAGCTTGTCTACCAAACAGGCTATTTTATACTCAGTAGAAAAGAAAGTACCTTTGGCTTGAATATGCCTAAGATATTCTTGGAATTCATGTATTTGGTCATTCATAGGTTTATTATCTACCATAAAGTATCTGTTGAATGAGGAGGAATTGAATCTTTCAATTCCAGCATCATCACAGTTATATTCATCTTCCAAAGCTTCCCAAAGTTTTTTAGCACTCTTATATTCAAAGAATATGTCATATAATAATTCAGACAAAGCGCTTAGAATTCTATGGAAGCAGTGGTAGTCTATTTCCTTAAGTGTTTTGGGTTTAGAGGAGCTGGTGGATTTGGACACTCCTACGTCAGACTCGGTGTCATCAGAATTATTTGTGATGGGTGTGGAACCATCAATGGCTGAGATCAGCCCTAAAGTTGTGAGCCAAAACTTCATTTGACTCTGCCATCTCTTAAAGTAGGTCCCGTTGAACTTAGCAGGTTTAGCAGTGAAAGTCTCATCCTTGCCTGTCATGATTGCTATTGAGAAAAACTGAAATTAAAAGATATGTATTTGCTCAATAATAATGTCCAATGATTTAGAAAATAGTTCAAGTGATTTTGCTAATCAATCTAAAAAAATTAGTCTGTCAAGTGTAGATTAACTTGGGTTAGCTGTAGGGGCCGGTTCCCAGCTAGCGGTGGTCCGAAGACACTTAAATACCATGTCGCTTAGGGCTATTTACACCCGGTTGACAGAAGGACCCTTTCGGCTTATTCCCAAATTTATCTCTACTTTTAGAATTAAGACTCAAAGGAATTTGCAGTTTCACTTTAACTATTTATTTACTTCTAGAAGATAATTTCTATTGTTCTAAGATCTAGTAGAAATATGCTCAAACACTATTTTCACAAGGCAAGGTATTTAAACAACTTGATATGTAAGAAATTGTTCAATTATAATTGAAATTTAAAAATGCTACAAGTTGTTTCAGAATCTTATTCAAATGGAAAACTACTAAAGTTATTTAATTATTTGTTAGTCACAAAATTGCTATAGTGTCTTTAAACAACTATGAACAATATAGTTGCAAACAACCAGATTAAGCAACTAAGCTACAGCAGAAAAAATTTATTGCTTGAAATAATTTTATTGCAAACAACCAGAATAAGCAACTATGAACTTGTTATTCTATTGCTACAGTAGAAATAATTTTATTGTTAGAAAAAAAAATTATTGCAAATAACCAGAATAAGCAACTATGAACTTGTTATTCTATTGCTACAGTAGAAATAATTTTATTGATAGAAGTTTTTTTTTATTGCAGATAACCAAATTAAACAACTATGAACATGTTATTCTACGATTAACAATTATTTTACCTAACAGGAAATCAGGATCAACTCTTAGATTGTTGTTAATATTTATAATATATATATATATATATTTTCAGAGATTGATAAGAGAACAAAGAAAGTAAAAAATTGTTACCGGCCTCCGGAGAAGTCGTGCACGAAGCACTGCCCTAAGAGTTGATCTGAGGTCTATGTGCAGACGTTTCTCGGAAGCTCCTAGTGGTAAAATTCTCTGACTACCGGGTTCTCTTCGTTACACACAACTCGGAGAGAGAGACCGAACTTAGCTCTGCCCAGAGCAAGGATTTAGACAACATAATGTGGTTTGAGAGAGAGAGAGGTATTTCACGTAGGAAGATTTTCTGTAAACAATGAAGAAGGAGGAGACAACAATATATAGGCAGTCCCAAGACACAGCCACTGGACAGGACAGTAAATGGCTCATAAACAGGCCATTAAGGAGCAATTACAAAAGGAAAGAAACGTGAATAAAAGCTGTCAAATGAGCTGTTGCAGAAGTTGTCACTAGGTTCAATGAACCTGGACATAGAGCCTCAACGTTCAAAATTTGAATGAGTCAAAAGGTTCAAAAATTAAAAAGGAGCAAAAAGATTTTTGGACCCCAGCCCGAAGAGAAAATTGGATCGGCATTCGGCGCCGGCAGGTGTGGACACGTACCCGCACCCGTTACGCGCGCCGAACCGAACCGAGCCGGGCCGGGCGGCGGCGCGTGCGGCCCAAGGGGTCCCCACACAACATCTTTAAGAGAGCAATGAAGAAGAACTAATATATACATACAAGGGAGGGGTGGTCCAACCGATGTGGGACTAAAGGAATAAGGGAAGTTGAGCTTTTGCTCAAGCATAGCTAACAATCCATACTCATGCAACATAAGAGTATGAACATCTTAGGAAAAAACTTCCCAAGCAGTGGTTTATATTCCAATTTTCATCCTACGTGACGCTGATATAGGATGGAGAATTTATATGAAGGTTTCTACATGTAAAAACTCTCATAAAAATTCTCTCATGTGGGTCCTACATTCAAACTAAATCATTAAATTGGCTCTTTTCTTTTCTGCTACGTAGAATAGAAATTAAGAACCATTGGAGAGTTTGTTTAGTGCAATTTCTATGTAAAAAACTATGTCAAGAAATTGAGAACCATTGGAGAGTGTTTTTTGGTGTAATTTCTATGTAGAAACTCTGCCAACTAGCATAAAAATTTTCTTATAGCACAATGCCAAGTAGGATAGAAGCTCAATTTTAGAAATCCCCATTGGAGACTGCCTTACACTGATTTACAAAACCAATTTCAAAGATCCTCTCTATAATGGAGAAGGCAGCAAATACAAAAACTTCACATTTTGAAGCCTTCTATTATGTTGCACGTACATGGATACGACACGGTGAAACGGAGACGGGACCTAATTCGGTGTTGTCCTAGTGTATTTTGGAACGTCCAGGATGTGTCCCATACGTGTTTGACACAAACCACATTTAGAGCGTCCGTGCTTCCTAGCTTTGTAAGTTATAATCCTAAAGAATGAAATCAGAGGAAACTTACGTCTGGCCGAACCGGATTCATACACGACGACATGAGACAAGATCTCGGAGGAGGCAGGGCGTCTGCCACCGTCCCGGCAGTGCGCACCATACCGAGAAGTCCGCCGACCCCGTCACAGCCCAGTCCGGACAGAACTTCCGCCAAGCACGCGCGCGGCTGGCGGTCGGGCTTCGAAACGGAGATCCCAAGAACGCCACTAGAGAGCTCCTTCTCCTCCGTATAGAACCCGCGGTAGATCCGCACCCCTTCTTCGACACTTTCGACTCCGGGGAGGACGCTCGACAGCCCGTCCGCCCGCAGCATGTCGGAGAACGAAGGGTACTTTCGGACCTCCCGGACCTCCATCAGTAGGCATTTGTTGAAGAGAAGCACGGAGCCGGGGCCGATGAGGTTGTAGTCGCCGGCGGCGATTCTCCCTTCGACGGACTTGCGGCCGGAATCGAGCTGGGTGAAGTAGGGTTCCTGGACGTGCAGCTCGAAGTCGACGCTACTCAACGTGTCCAACAGTTCCGACCCCTTCTCGAGGATCGCTCGCTGCCAATCCTTCTCCTTGAGCGACGCGTCGGCCGTTAAAGAGGTGGCGGACTCGGACTCGGACACGGACACGGACACGAGGGGTTTGGAGTAGGTTGCGGAGTTTATGGATCGGTCTAGAGCGCGCGCCAGGTGCTTGTAGAGAGGATAAGCCGGCACTCCGCCGGGACCGACGTCGGGGGGGAGGAGGTGGTCGTGTTGAAGGAGTCGGGAGCAGTAGTCTCGGGGAAGCGGGAGTTCGGAAGCGGCGGGAGAATAGGTGGTGGAGAGAGTGAAGTTGAGGAGGTCTTCTACGCAGTCGGAGAGATTGACAGAGGAAGTGCCGGGGGACGGAGGGGGAGAAGTAGCCATCGTCTACAATAGGATTGCGTTTCGAATCTGATTTCTTGGCAGAAAAGAGTTAATTCGCGAAATGGTACACTAAGAATGTACTATTTGTTGTTTTGGTGCCGAAATGGTAGATGAGTGAACTAAAAGAGATCCATCATTAATTAGTGTCTAAAGTAAATTTGTTGATATTTTTGGATAAAAATCGATAAAAATAAACATGTGATGGTCACGTATTCTATTTTTAGTGTTCTTTTGGTCAAATTTTTTTTTTTTTAACTATCATTTTCAGAAGAATATTAATGTTAGAAAAAAATTATTTTGATGAAAATTGTTAAAAATAGTAGTCCAAAATTAAAAAATTGACAAAATAACTATTAAAATATGGTGCATGACTATCACATGTTTATTTTTATCGATTTTTATTCAAAAATACCAACAAATTTTACTTATTAATGAACCAAAAATGCAAAGCTCATGTACCATTTCGGCAAAAAAAAAATCGATCACCAAAATGACAAACACTACATTACTCATGTACCATTTTGACAATTAACTCGACAGAAAATTGTATGTTGGTAATTAGTATGGAAAATGCTATGTTTACAACCAACACCATACAACCCACTTACAAGTTACAGATACAACCAACCCTCCCCCTGCTACATGAGAAATTATTTTATGGTCCCGGCTCGAGTGGCTAGTCCGGCCAATAATTTTTTTACACTTGGCATAGACATTTGCCATAAAAAATTTAAAAATATAAAATAGAATTCAACTATGCATAAAATCAAAAAAATATTATGATTTTTTTTTCAAAATTATTATAAAAAAATTATATATGAATTAGGAGAAGTGTAGTGATATGGCGAAAGAAGAAATGTGTCAAAAAATTATTGGCCGGACTCACCACTCACCATTGTCATATGGTGAGCTGGGACCATACAATATATTTTCCTGCTACATGGGTCCCATCGGGCCCCACCTCTTCTCTCCCTCCCAATAGAGGCCGGCCACGTTGCAGTTGTAAGTTCTTAGCATTGTCCATTATTATGATAGCACAAAATTTGGAGAGAAAAAAAATTACATTCCGGGAACAAAAACGTCTTTCGGACATAATCATTGACAACATATTTAAAAAAAAATGGTTCAACGAAAATATTATTCTAATAGAATTTTTTTTTAGCATGTATATATATGAAGAGGGATCGAGATCTCCGTATTTTTGCGTTCCCAAAATTTTTCACGAGGATTCGTGAATTTTTTTTGTTAGTTTGTCAAATAATAACATCAGCAATTTTTGTTCATACATATTTTTTTTAGCATCTTGTGCTAAAAATGCAAACAATAACATCATAATATGAAAGTTGTGGGTTTGAATTTTTTTCATACATTTTGTTACTTTTTTAGCATTTTTGTGTAAAAAAAAAATTTCTAAAAAAAACACACTTCTAATTAACTTTTTTAACATAGTACGAGTAGTGTTGTCTTATATAATCTTTGTAACATCATGATACTAATATTATTACTTCACGAGCTAACTAGAAATCACTATATATCATAATGTTATAAAAGCATACATGTTTATATATTGCATAGAAAATGTTATTCGGAAGGACGTTTTCTTAATAAATATTCAAAGAAAATATTCTTTTAAAGGACGTTTTGTTTACATGTAACTAAGGGGAGGTTGGATAATTAGTGCATAATAAATTTTATTCTTTACGAAAAAAAATTGTCCTTCAAAATGATGTTGTTCTGGCAAATCAATGAAAACGCGCTCCACCTTTACTATATTTTATATCTTTATTTTTCTCTCTAGTATATAAAACGGCTCAAAATGAACCGTTTAAGCAGTGTGTATATCCTCACATATAACAAATTCACTACCATATATCTTTACCATATTTTATATCTTTATCTTTGTCACTACTATTATAAAGAGACTTGAAAATGATTCATTTAAAACCGTTTAAACATTGTATATACCCTCACGTGTAACAAATTCTAATTAAACTATAAACATATATGTACATAAATTTAAATTTAAATATATTCAAATTAGATATACAACAAATATTAATTAAAATATACTCAAATTATAGGTGTAATTTTTTTTAATTGAAACAACTTTTCAATAATACAAAAAAAATATTTTTATAGCACTAATTTTTGTTACGTGCACGTGCACTTGACGTCAACCTTTATAAAGATACTTGAGAACGAAAATGAACCGTCTTGGTATGTACATACTCGGGTAATTAATATTTTTTTATAATTTTTCTATCATGTCTATACTGTAAACAAATCTTTTATATATATATATGTAATGAGGCTTCAAATCGGTTCAAAAGTGAGCCATCTAAGCCGTATGTCAATACTCTATCAAATATTTATAAAAAAAAATTAACTTTCGTACTTATCTCTAGCCTAACCGAAATTTTTCTATTTTTTTAAAAACAAAACCAGTATTTTTTTAAAACAAAACCGTAACAGAAAATTTGAAAATTTTACAGAAAATAAAAACGTAGTCTAAAAAAAAAAAATTCATTCTAACTACTTATCGTATCCCCACAAAGTCTCAATATTTATATTCAATATTTAAATTTCAAGTACATGAAATTATCTAACTAAACACATTAAAATTGTAAAAATATATCTATAACAAGTTAATTAAAATATATTCAAATTATATTTAAAATAATTTAAATTTTTATATAATTTTTTGTAAAAAAAATTTTACGTGCAACACATACGGAGATTACTAGTATATATAGGAAATGGACACATTGGCCCATGGTAATTAATTTCTTCCACTCTCCCACTGAGACTCGAACACTTGACTACCCGGGCCATATGCCTCTCCACTAACCACTAGGCTAGAGGATCATTGGCTATATTGTAACCCCCTAATTTTAAATTCAAATTTTTGAGTAATTTTTTATTTATTTAACTGTTGGATTTTTTTATATTTTTTTTTTTTTTGTTAATTAGAAATAAATTCTTTGATATAATTACTTATACAATACTTAGTTAGAATTATTTTTCCAAAACAGTTTTTATTTATCTCTTGTTAAAATATTATAAATTTTCTGGAAGTTATTTGTGTGCAAATATATTTTTAGAATTTTTGTTCATATAATCTTATCTATATGTATATATATATTTATTTAGGAGAAAAGGAAAAAAAATTAGGAAAAAGAAAGAAAGAAAGAAAAAATAATAATAATGAAAAACCCTAATACTAAAGTCCTAAACACCTAAGCTGCCCCAGACCCACACCCGCTCACCCCCGCGCGGACTGACCTATCACGACCCGCACCCAAAAATTAGGCATGAGCCGTGGGTACGTCCAGCCTGCGCCGCAGCATCGACGGTAGAACGCTGTCTAGGTCTCAAGACTACCAAACATAACTCATAACCTATCAATGATCTCAACTCCATAAGGAGGACAATGAGTAATACACTGATCAACAATTCATAATATACTCAATCACAAAAACTGTAGGAAATAACTGGCACGAATAGATATAAAGATAAGGAAGTACTGACATAAGTCAAGCACAACAAAACAAAAATATAACACAAGTCTAGAGTCTAGTTGTCCAACATAAAGTCTCAACAATGGTCTCAACGTAAATACAATCCAAGTCTCAGGTTTTAGAACAATAATACATAAATAGGACTGTCTAAATGCCTGCAGGTGGTGTCTCCTCTAAGGAGAGGGACTCCTCTAGGATCTCTGGTACGTAGTCTCCCTCTACGCCCGGACCATAGTGAGTAGGACAGAAGTCCTCAAGGTCCTCTGAAAAATGTTATCCAGTCAGGATTGGAGCGAAGCACAAGCACTAACAGCAATTTCATTTATATTGACAAAACTATAGAAATAGTGTAAGAAAATACAAGATGAATATAAATACTGGAAATATGGAATGCTGGAGAATATGTAATCAGCAATAGTACAACTAGCAATGAACAAAAATATGTGAATGCTAGAATAAGTGAACTGGAATAAAGAAATAGAATATCTAGTTAAGTGTTTGAAATATCAGTTTATTATGTGATCGGCTTGGGACGAGATCGGGCTTGTTATATATGATTGGCTATGATACATGTGAGGTCAGACTAACATCTGGTTAGCTATGATGTGAGCAATAGTCAGGCTAATCATATATAACGGGCTATATGGCATGTAAATGGTCAGGCTACACCCTACGTGATGTGTGGGGTGAGCTATGATGCATATAAAGTGGGATATGATCACATAATCTGCTAATAGTTTTCCGTCCCCAGCTAGCACGATAGATTCTAATCACTGCTCCTCATGACAGGTATCTATGATGCTAACCCGTGTATCCATAGTGTCAGAATCAAGTACACTATACAACTAGAATCATAGAATAATCAACAAATAAAAATTGTCAGATAATGTACTTGCCTGTGGTCCTGAGCAAGGAGTGAGGATTGATGTCCAAACTGGAGTCACACAGACCTATATATATATGGTACATTGCATCAATACAAGGTTCAAGAATGAAAATAAGTTAAGTTGATGCAACTTTACGTCAATAAGTTATTTATAGGTCAAACCGATTAAATATAGGTTGCAAGAGCCTAACACTAAGACACTAGGTCGATACACTATGAAACTATGCTATACTAGCTAAACTATGATACTAAAAGACACTAAAAAAAACTTATCCTAAGATACACAAGTTTCCATATATGAAAATAGTATTTTAGATATATATACAAATCAAACATATAGTATCTATAACCAAACAATGAATTTAGGATACCTTGGCCTTGCACCAATACGTATCACAACCTATCCCGATACCCAAACCTAATACCTTGATATTGACCCTATAACTTGATATTACCTTGGTATCCCAAGGTAATCCAAAAACCTATTAAGTATAGCTAGTATATATAATACCTCACCAATATACTAACTATAACCAATTTATTTACTAACATACATACCTATATTAATATACCTACTAACTAGTAACATGTGTAGTAGGACATATAGTTACTTAGCTATCTAACATACATGGATATATATACAGTTAACTATATACTAATCAATATGTTAACCCACTAATTGATACTTTATACCTTGCAGGTACTGTGCACACTGATACAGAACTGTGCAGATGTTTGAACAGTGTTGATACTGAACCGAAATCCCTGATATGGATACTGATACAGGGGTCATACCTTGCTGCTGAACTTCTTTCTTCATGTTGTGTATGAGGTTGCTGCTCCTTCGTCCTTGCCCGACTCCTTCAGTTGCTGAATGCAGTGTTCTACACTGCCTCAAGCTGAAACACCTTGTTTACAGGTTGCACACTGCATACATAGTTCAGTTGTTGAATGATAACCGATAAGTCACAAGACTCATGACTCATAAGGCAGTATCAGAGCTCAGAAGTAGCCAAGTAGCCACGGTTCAGTTTTGAACTGCATAGTGCAGAAACTGATAATGTGTAATCATTTCACAGTTTCCTCCCCCTTGTGCACTGAGGATACCCCTAAGATAATACACATATACTCCTATGCATCATATGCATATATCTTAAATAGCTAACTGAGATATGAAACTGGCAACTAACTTGACAGATACTGCTGAAGGATACCTAGAGACTGTCACTCATATATCTCACTGAGATACACACAGACTCACTGAGACACTCACATACTCACTGAGACACTCACATACTCACTCGACTCACTGCATAGCAACATGAAACACATACTGCACTGGAACACAGCACCCTTACTAGACACTTAACTCTCACACAAGCTCGTACCTCTTCAAAACTTACACACCATCACTCCTTCTCCTACACTCTGTGCACACACCCAGACTTGCTCTGGAATGACACAACAAGTTCATACACACACATGCTTCTGTGACTTCTCACTAAACACTCATAACCTGGACTCGATCGACACACACACAGGCTCCTACACTGCTACTGATACTCTAACATAAACACTGATACATACACCTCTACATGCTCACAATGAACCCGATTACTCCAATGCAGATACCACTGCACAGACACAATCACATCCACACGACTGGACTGACACTAATACATAACATCTATCTGCTGCACACCACAGCACTGAAACAACTGATACTCGAATCTCCCTAATGCACACCAATACACTCCATGATACATTAATAATCCACTGAAATACACACAGACACACACAGTCACAAGAACTCGACTACACAGTCAGTGCCCGATCTGCTACTGTGAAAACCCGATCTCCCCCCTTGTTGTATACATATATACATACAGATATACATCAACACACATACGTGCACATATATACACATGTATACATCAAAATGCATAAGAAACTAGGTCAAATAAATAGGTATTCCTCCTATTAAGCATTTCTACAAACACCTAGTGTGCTGAAAATGGAATTCACATGATACCCCATGAATACCCATGCTTAAAACCCCAAATTGAAGTCAAACCTCTACGTATATGATGCAAAAATGCATAAATATATATATATATATATATATATATATATATATATATATATATATATATATATATATATATATATATATATATATATATATAATTAGGGCTACACAAAATTGGAGAAAATGTATCATTGGATCACAAAACCCCCAAATACACCTATGACACCATGAAAAATCATCATGAAACCAAAAGAGTCATCCCTAAAACAATGGGTGGGCTCTTAATGGCCAAACAATCAA
Organism: Iris macrosiphon; assembly: GCA_036927795.1. Lineage (NCBI taxonomy): Eukaryota > Viridiplantae > Streptophyta > Magnoliopsida > Asparagales > Iridaceae > Iris > Iris macrosiphon. Next base: position 183,616,194 of record JAYESA010000011.1, read on the forward strand.
TTAAAACAGAATTAAAAGAGGGTTTTCCATATTTACGCCTATTGGGAGATGGATTTCCAATGTAGCTTCTCCTTCTCCAAGCCTCATTGTGCCCAAGCTCTTAGGTCTCTCTTGATGGGGAAGAATGAGGGTTTCTAGGGCTAGAATTCTAAAATTTAAGGAAGGGAAGGGGGTTTCTTCTTGAGGCTATTTTATAGGGGTTTTTTTTTCTCTTGAATGAAGAGTGGCTTGAGGGAGGCTCCCTCTTGTTTTATAGGCTAGGGTTAGGGTTAGGGCTTCTAATGCAAAAAATATTTTTTGCCCTTCATGACTTGTCATGAAGAACTAATTAATTAGGAGAAGTTTAGTCATACATTGAGGGATGAAACTAATTACTAATTTAAAAAGGGTAGGGGTTTATCTAGTAGATTTTTTAGGTCTAGTCCACTAACCCATGCACTAATGAACACAATATATTATGTATAATAAATATCATGCAATATATTAACACAATAAATTAAATACGGTAAATGACAATAAAGTCCCTATTCTAGAAATGTGGTAGTGACACGACCCGACCCCACATCTCTCTCGTTCTCACCCTATATATATAGCTATATACTTCAAACCCTAACCCTAACTCTGAACCTAAGACTAACCCGCCCCTGACCCACGCGCACCACCTGGCCACCGCCGTCGTAGCGCCGCGCGCGTGGTGCAGCATTAGCCGCGGCAGCAACTGTCACGCCCCAGTCCCAAAATACGTAGGACTGGGAATACGTAACATGCCAGCTACGCATCCGACCAGACTCTGGTCTGATTCGAATACGTATAAGCTGTACTAAAAGGGTCACTATCTATATAATCAAATGAAAATAAATACCTATGTCTCAATCCACAATGAACAGAATATACAAGAATGAGCTACATGTGCTAAAGTCGGCCGCCAGTAACCCATAAGCTCGAATAGACTCGAAAATGAATGTGAGTCTATAAAACTAGGCTATATCAGCAGATGAATAAACAATATGAATAATAACCAATATTTCGGAAGAAAAGATGTAAGTACCTGGCACCAAATTCCTGCATGACAAAGCAACACATCAGCAACTCCAAACCGGCTCCACAGCGGTCTATGCTGCAAAACTGGCAAGGGACCAGGTCCTCAGAGGGACGTAACAAGGTACAGAAGATACAAGCCAAAATGCAGTGTAATAGTAAATGAAATAAGTAGGGTAAACTATATAACCATCTATGTGAAATACAATTTGAGAGCATCACTAAACTCAGGCTGAGACCACTACAAGCTCTGTGACGGGGAGCCGGTAGCAGTAATATAACTAATAGAGTGCCTAGCTCTGATATAGAGTCTGAGGCCTCACAATAAATATAACACTAATAGAGTGCCTAGCTCTGATATAGAGTCTAAGCCTCACAATAAATAATATATATAAATCAGCATGTAGCCTGTGTGTCTCTCCCCACCCCATGTAATCACACGTCTCATGTCCATGATGCCTCATGTCCATGTCACGCACGATCATATCTAATGCAGCAAGTCATCTAATGTCTATGAATATAATGTCTATGTCATAAAACATATATTTTACACAGAATCACCATGAATATCTCAGGAAGATTCTGTCTCATGAATAGTATCAAGTGTCCTGGGTTATGATGTACTTGATAAGACAAGTACGAGAATATAAAGGGTCACGAATGTCCATCTCTAGGTGACGTTACACAACTCTGCGTACGGTATTGGCACCCGACTATTAATCGGACGCTAAGTAAGTCACACGGTCCTAGGTCAAGCATGTACAACAATATATATATATATATATATATATATATATATATATATATATATATATATATAAGTCAAGGAAATAAGTAACAAGAACTGCAATGTTGGCAAGGTACACTTGCCTGGTGTTTGGTTTCAAATTGTGGCTCTGGTATTCGTGAAATCTCCAGGAACGTCTCCGGATACTGAAACAAATATTACCATCAAATTCAGAAAATATCAATCAGCTAGAAATGCCTGTCCTTGAGTCCAATTTGGAGACAAGGACAAAAATGATAATTTTGGGTCAAAACGGGGTCCACATGTGGGCCCGCTTTGCACCAAAAAACGTGTCAGGCACAAAGGTCTCCAAATTCGCCAAACTTAGTGTCAACAGGTCAGGAACGATGATACGAACCCAACGGAACTTCCAGAATTGGATTCCGATGAGCCGATCACAAAATCGCCCGTCAAGTGGAGCCTGTGGGGCCCACGACACGCGATTTTGTCAACGTTCTCAGAATCGAACCAAACTTGGGTCACAGGACCAGCATATCGCTACGAGTCCGATGGCATAAGTTTCGTTTTGATCTGACGTGTGTACACAAAGTTACGACGTGTTCCAAAACTGACGGATACGGGACGGTGTCCGCGGATACGCGTTGATTCCGGTGTGCACGCACATCCAAATCAACTTCTGCAAAATCCAGCACGTCCGTATCAACGACGCGCACGTATCTGTGAAGACCGCACGCGACCAAGTCATCCCGTTTGGCGGGGCGTACTCAGTTCCGGGGTAAATCAGGGCGTTGTTTTTCCTGTTTTTGGATTGCGGTTCGCGATCGCCACAGGACGCGATGACCCGAGCGGGTTGCACGGACACCGAGAGGGTCACACAGGGTTCACGACGCAACTGACGGAATCAAAAATGGGTAAACGAGCAGGGAGATACGCGTACCTGAATATGGTCCGAAAAACCCGAAATATTCCGTGTCCGACACGACATTCGGTTCGTATCCGGGCCGTGTCCGTGTCCGGCTGAGTTCTGTGTCCTATGTTAGGGTTTTGGGGACGCTGCTGGCCGGAGCTCGGGAGGACCGGAGGGAGGCTGGGGCCGGACGGCGCTGGTGAGGCGGGGCACGGCGGGTGGCGGCCGGAGTCGAGGCGGCGAGCAGCGGGGAGGGGTGACCGGAGAGGGCTGGGTCGGGGGATTAAATAGGGAGGGGAGAGGTTGTGCTAGGCGGAGGAGGCGGCGGCGTGGGGGTGCATGGCCACGGGGGCGGAGGACGCGGGGGAGTGGGCCGGGCGTGGCGGGCGGCGGATCCGGCGGGAGACGCGGGGGGGGATCGACCGGGTCAGGGGAGACTAAGGACGGGTTTCGGGTCGGGCGGCGGGTTCGGGTGGACCCGACCCCACCCACTAGCCCAACGGGCCGGGCTAGGGTTTTGGGCTGGGCCTAAGGTTTAGGTTTAGGGCTTTGGTTTTATTTATTTATTTTAAAAAAAAAGTTTTTAGGCTTTTAAAAAATATTTTCGGGGTCCAATAAATTCTCAGAAAATTACCCTAAGTCCAGTATTTTATTTTACACCCAAAAATATTATTTTCATAATATTTTAATATATTTTAAAAATATTTAATTTTATTTAATGCCAAAATACTCAGGTTTTTAATTAGTAAAAATTTTCGAAAAAACCCAGAAAATTCTGAAAAATCCAGTTTTGAAAATCTTGAAAAATTAGGGGTTTAACAATCTACCCCCCTTAAGAGGATTGCGTCCTTGCAATCAAAGAATAACCGGTCAACAGAGATGACACGGTTGCAAGCGTTGTTCGAAACAAATCACAAGACACCTAGAAAAAATGTCGTTTCCCTAAGAATGAAAGTTATGCACTTTCCAGAGTAAAGAAAATCTAGTTAAAGCAAGAAAACTACAACTTTTAGAAAAACTAGGTCACTATTAACAAGTTCCAATTTTACTAGATTGGGGCTGAGGTCACGAACCAACAGGCACAAGCTAAAACAAGACTACAAACGGTAGCTACGAATCACTTAAGCGCATTAGCTACTCCATGAGTCTGCGCGTCCTCCAAGGTCATTGTAAAAGCTTGTCCCATGCCCTTGTGGTGGTGCCCTCTTCTGCTGTCGGGCCTGCTGAAAGAGTGCTGCTCGTGCTCGACGTGGCTCTTGGAATATATCAAGATGTCATCAATATGCAACCACTAACTTGTCCAGGTACAAAAATTCCTTTCATCAAACTCTTGAACACAGATGGTGCGTTGGTTAACGTCATAACTAAGAGCTCCTAGTGTCCATACTTGGTCCTGAAGGCTATTTTCTGTATATCCTCTCTATGTACTCTAATCTGGTGATAACCGAATCCAAGATCTATATTTGAGAATACACTCGCATCACTCAACTGGTCAAATAGGTTGTCAATGCATGGCAAGGAAGACCGGTTCTTGATGGTTACATGGTTCAATGGCCTATACACAAACGTACCGTCCTATTTCTTCTTCGGAAAAATAGTAGGGGTGTAACAGCTGGGTCATTAGATCAAATCTTGATACTAAAAGTCACAAGATATCTAAAGATTTAACCACTATGGCCTGCTATCTAAGGTTCCATTTTCTTAAGGTCACAATGCAATTCCTTGTATCACCATCATGAGTCACATCTGATCCCTAGCATATTCCCTAAAGTATTTAGAGTCAAACCCTCTTTCCTTTCTTCCAATACTTCCAAATTACTTGCTACCTATAAGCAAGGGTGAGGTTCTATTAGTTCTAGGCCTCTGATATTATATTCAATTCTCATGCTAAATCTACACTAACCCTAGTATATAGGAATAACCTATCTACTATCCTACTAAGGGTAACCGTCTTCAAATATCTATATCCAGCATAACTTCTTCTGCCTTGACGAGGATCTGCTTCTGGAGGAAACACCGTGCACGATCATTCATCTCTCCGAAACAGAAAGAGATGATAAACAATAATAAGGATGTCGAGGAGATTTGAAAGAGTACAATTACGAGGTCCAAGAGTGATAATCAAGTGCTAAAGAATTTTCAAGTCAATTGTGGATTGAGATGCTAACACTGCTAACCTTGATTACAGGCTCGTTCGGTACCGAAAAAGTAACCGAAACGATTTAATCAGGACCTGCATGGGACACCAAAAAAATATATCACGCCCCAGTCCCAAAATACGTAGGACTGGGAATACGTAACATGCCAGCTACGCATCCGACCAGACTCTGGTCCGATTCGAATACGTATAAGCTGTACTAAAAGGGTCACTATCTATATAATCAAATGAAAATAAATACCTATGCCTCAATCCACAATGAACAGAATATACAAGAATGAGCTACATGTGCTAAAGTCGGCCGCCAGTAACCCATAAGCTCGAATAGACTCGAAAATGAATGTGAGTCTATAAAACTAGGCTATATCAGCAGATGAATAAACAATATGAATAATAACCAATATTTCGGAAGAAAAGATGTAAGTACCTGGCACCAAATTCCTGCATGACAAAGCAACACATCAGCAACTCCAAACCGGCTCCACAACGGTCTATGCTGCAAAACTAGCAAGGGACCAGGTCCTCAGAGGGACGTAACAAGGTACAGAAGATACAAGCCAAAATGCAGTATAATAGTAAATAAAATAAGTAGGGTAAACTATATAACCATCTATGTGAAATACAATTTGAGAGCATCACTAAACTCAGGCTGAGACCACTACAAGCTCTGTGTCGGGGAGCCGGTAGCAGTAATATAACTAATAGAGTGCCTAGCTCTGATATAGAGTCTGAGGCCTCACAATAAATATAACACTAATAGAGTGCCTAGCTCTGATATAGAGTCTAAGCCTCACAATAAATAATATATATAAATCAGCATGTAGCCTGTGTGTCTCTCCCCACCCCATGTAATCACATATCTCATGTCCATGATGCCTCATGTCCATGTCACGCACGATCATATCTAATTCAACAAGTCATCTAATGTCTATGAATATAATGTCTATGTCATAAAACCTGTATCTTACACAGAATCACCATGATTATCTCAGGAAGATTCTGTCTCATGAATAGTATCAAGTGTCCTGGGTTATGATGTGCTTGATAAGACAAGTACGAGAATGTAAAGGGTCACGAATGTCCATCTCTAGGTGACGTTACATAACTCCGCGTACGGTATTGGCACCCGACTATTAATCGGACGCTAAGTAAGTCACACGGTCCTAGGTCAAGCATGTACAACAATATATATATATATAAGTCAAGAAAATAAGTAACAAGAACTGCAATGTTGGCAAGGTACACTTGCCTGGTGTTTGGTTTCCAATTGTGGCTCTGGTATTCGTGAAATCTTCAGGAACGTCTCCGGATGCTGAAACAAATATTACCATCAGATTCAGAAAATATCAATCAGCAAGAAACGCCTGTCCTTGAGTCTAATTTGGAGACAAGGGCAAAAATGACAATTTCGGGTCAAAACGGGGTCCACATGTGGGCCCGCTTTGCACCGAGAAATGTGTCAAGGACAAAGGTCTTCAAATTTGCCAAACTTAGTGTCAACAAGTCAAGAACGATGATACGAACCCAATGGAACTTCCAGAATTGGATTCCGATGAGCCGATCACAAAATCGCCCGTCAAGTGGAGCTTGTGGGGCCCACGACACGCGATTTCGTCAACGTTCTCAGAATCGAACCAAACTTGGGTCACAGGACCAGCATATCGCTACAAATCCGATGGCGCAAGTTTCGTTTCGATCCGACATGTGTACACAAAGTTATGACGCATTCCAGAACTGACAGATACGGGACGGTGTCTGCGGATACGCGTTGATTCCGGTGTGCACGCACATCCAAATCAACTTCTGCGAAATTCTGCACGTCCGTATCTGTTACGCCCCGGCCCCGCCCTGCCCCGCCCCGTACGGCCGGGATTTAACGAACCGGGCACGAATCACCGTGCCTCGGCGCGCCGGACGCGAATCACCGCGCCCGTCCCACGGGTGCGAGGGAGGAAGGGAGCCAAGCGAATGGCCCGTTCGAGCTTTCGGGGGACGTGATGCCGCACGGGCCTGGGGTTGCGCCCGTGCAAGGCCAATCGTTTAAGTTGATAGTTGGCTATCATCGCATCAATCGAGTAAGCAGCGGAAAGGGACTTGTTGCAATGCAATGCATTAGCCAACTGAGTGTTCGGGACAATCGAGGCAACTTGGGTTTCCTTTAGCAAAGGCACACGTTCGTTCCATACATTATGCCCCCTTATACGATAGCATTCTCGGGGCAACAATCGAAACCAGGATTCCGGGTCTTCGGGACTGTGGCACGCCTATCGCTTCCTCGGACGATCCAGTACCTGCGAATAAGTAAACTGTTGGTGGGTCAGCACTTTATACAAGTACTGGTGAGATAAATCAACTGAACAGAAACAAGCATTCACTCAAACAGGCACTAAGTAATCATGTTATAAAACATTACATTACTAGTGATCTTTCTAGTTTTACCTAGGTTCGTTTCATGCAGTTCTAGCAGAGTCGATTTACTTATTTAGAAACATGTTTGGAAACAGAGTTTCATATTGAATATGCAAGCAAGCAAACCGTTCATGTTCAGGGTGTGCGCAGCGTGTCTCGTGCGACTCGAGGGTCTGATGCAAGGCTAGACACACGATGCACATTCTTAGGGGCAGTCACTATCCAAGCCAACACAATGACTTAGCTATATGCAGGGCGGTCCCCGAGTATCTCAAGATCGGCAGCGGTTAGTCCAGCATACCAATGACTCTTTTATCTGATGCTAATGGCAGCTGTGACTCATGGTTGCTTTCCACTATCTCTGTAGCAGCCGGGACACATGCAGTTCAGCTCTGCACCAAAAGCCATTGTCCGACCGCGTGCGAATGCATGGAACACTATCAATAACTCTTAGTATGCAAACGAGACGAAGCATCTATAAACACTCTCTGTTGCGAGGCAATCCGCCTTATCACTTGAACATATTCAGGCACAGTATGCGTACTTGTGGGTTTTAGGACTTGCGTTTTCTGGAACGGTTTCGATGGACTACATTGCTTTCGTTCTTAGGATTTCGCATTTCGTATCGAGCCTTGGAGACCGAAGCAGGAGGTATTGATCATCCGTTGGTGCGTGCAGGTGATCGTGTAGACAACGCGCGAACGGAGTCTTAGGGATCTCTACTTCTTCTTCCTATACAACCAACGTGTGAGTGGCTCTATTTCGATAAGCACCTTCTTTCCAAGGGCTCCGTTCTTAATAAAATCGACTCAGTTGTGCATTCAATCAAACGATACCAATTAAGTAACAAGTTGGATAACAAGATAAGATAAGAAGTAGGCTTGGAACACCCATTGCTTGTCATACAAAACCTTGCATAAATTCATTGATGCATGCATGTTCGTTGGATGTTTAATGGGTTGGTATTTATTGATAGTTCAAGTGCTCTTCTATAAGTTCAAGGTGTTCTTCTATAAACTGCTGCATGTTATTTCATATAACTTGTTGGTTGATTGTGATAGTACAGTAAAGCAGTTTCGTACATGATGTTCTTTAAATCGCTAGTAAGTAAATCTATGAAGTAGAGTTCATAGAAATGGTCATGGGAATTCTTGTGCACAAGGGATCCAGGTTCCTGCGAACGGTTACCGGGGCACCGGGCCATTTCGACCCGGGCGGAATCTACTTTCTTAGTCGTGGGAGCGGGGAATTGTAGCGGGGCTAGCTACCCGCGCTGCAAGCGTCGCCGCCAGCCCAGACTAAACCCATGATGGCTCCTAAACAACAAAGAAAGATGTTGTGTATATTTAAACTGTGCAGACTAACTATGTCTTCGTGACAGGGAAGGCTATGGTAAGTTGTACAGGTGGTTCAGACGGTACAGGTAAAGTCACCGAACGGTGGCATGTGGAGTTATGTTATTTTGTTCTTGCATACCTGCTAAATGAAATCTGATCTAGGCAAGAATAGAAAGTCACATAAATGTTGCATGTTCATTTAAAACGCATCTAAAGAGCTTGGTAAAGTTGAGCAGCTAGCCTTCACCAGTACTTTTCGAAGTACTGACCCTCGTTGTAGCAGGTTCCCCGGCGCAAGGCAACGCGGCGAGGAGCTGAAGTTCTCTTCGGACTTTTGGGATCCTTGGCGGTTCGTGGCCAAGACTTTTGGAGGCTCAAGCTAGAAGCCTTTCCCTCTCTCTCCGTTGCGGAAATAACGCTAAGGCGATGGTGCTTACCCGCACCCAAGGTGTTTTGTGTTTGAAGCTATGTAAAGGGACATAATGTATGGATCGGCTATCTCATTTTGCGTCCAAGTTTGTAAGCCCGTGGGGCATTTTATACTTTTGAGTCAAGCAATGTAACAAGATGTTCATTATAAATAAAAGAGAAACTTTTCTATTCGTTCTCTGATTCTTGCACGCCTTAATAATAACCTGAGTTTTGCTTGCAATGTTTTCTTAAGAGAATGATAGAACCTGCCTTGCATGTTAATGAACGAACTCACCTAGCTGTCTTTGAAACAAAGTCTGCTTAACGAGAATCCTGATCGCTGGCTTAGAGTGCATGAACATGTTCACTATCGTCTATGCTTCGAGACGAACCATCTATAAACACTCTTTGTTGCGGGGCAATCCGCCTTATCACTTGAACACATTCAGGCACAGTATGGTTCTCTCGAAGCATAGACGATAGTGAACATGTTCATGCACTCTAAGCCAGCGATCAGGATTCTCGTTAAGCAGACTTTGTTTCAAAGACAGCTAGGTGAGTTCATTCATTAACATGCAAGGCAGGTTCTATCATTCTCTTAAGAAAATATTGCAAGCAAAACTCAGGTTATTATTAAGGCATGCAAGAATCAGAGAACGAAGTTCTGCCCACTCACCTTGATACATAACGCCGGCGCGGAGCGGGGCGTTACATACTTACCAACCAACAAAAAGTTTCGTCCTCGAAACTTCAAGGATAAACTTCTCGATATCCCGAGTAGCGATAGTGCCGTCCCTCGCCGTACTCAATCGAAACAATCAAGCAATTCAAGTTCAGGAAACATTTTGCACTTTGAGAATATCTATGGACTTATTGTATGGAACGCTCTTTGCAAAACTATATCGATAATATCTCAGAGTCATAGCAACGGTTTGGGCCAGAGAATCGATTCCGTTCTGATACCATTCTGTCACGCCCCGGCCCCACCCGGGCCGCCGCTCCGCTCTGCCCCGCCCCGTACGGCCGGAATTTAACGAACCGGGCACGAATCACCGTGCCTCGACGTGCCGGACGCGAATCACCGCGCCCGCCCCGCGGGTGCGAGGGAGGAAGGGAGCCAAGCGAATGGCCCGTTCGAGTTTTAGGGGGACGTGATGCCGCACGGGCCTGGGGTTGCGCCCGTGCAAGGCCAATCGTTTAAGTTGATAGTTGGCTATCATCGCATCAATCGAGTAAGCAGCGGAAAGGGACTTGTTGCAATGCAATGCATTAGCCAACTGAGTGTTCGGGACAATCGAGGCAACTTGGGTTTCCTTTAGCAAAGGCACACGTTCGTTCCATACATTATGCCCCCTTATACGATAGCATTCTCGGGGCAACAATCGAAACCAGGATTCCGGGTCTTCGGGACTGTGGCACGCCTATCGCTTCCTCGGACGATCCAGTACCTGCGAACAAGTAAACTGTTGGTGGGTCAGCACTTTATACAAGTACTGGTGAGATAAATCAACTGAACAGAAACAAGCATTCACTCAAACAGGCACTAAGTAATCATGTTATAAAACATTACATTACTAGTGATCTTTCTAGTTTTACCTAGGTTCGTTTCATGCAGTTCTAGCAGAGTCGATTTACTTGTTTAGAAACATGTTTGGAAACAGAGTTTCATATTGAATATGCAAGCAAGCAAACCGTTCATGTTCAGGGTGTGCGCAGCGTGTCTCGTGCGACTCGAGGGTCTGATGCAAGGCTAGACACACGATGCACATTCTTAGGGGCAGTCACTATCCAAGCCAACACAATGACTTAGCTATATGCAGGGCGGTCCCCGAGTATCTCAAGATCGGCAGCGGTTAGTCCAGCATACCAATGACTCTTTTATCTGATGCTAATGGCAGCTGTGACTCATGGTTGCTTTCCACTATCTCTGTAGCAGCCGGGACACATGCAGTTCAGCTCTGCACCAAAAGCCATTGTCCGACCGCGTGCGAATGCATGGAACACTATCAATAACTCTTAGTATGCAGACGAGACGAACCATCTATAAACACTCTTTGTTGCGGGGCAATCCGCCTTATCACTTGAACACATTCAGGCACAGTATGGTTCTCTCGAAGCATAGACGATAGTGAACATGTTCATGCACTCTAAGCCAGCGATCAGGATTCTCGTTAAGCAGACTTTGTTTCAAAGACAGCTAGGTGAGTTCGTTCATTAACATGCAAGGCAGGTTCTATCATTCTCTTAAGAAAACATTGCAAGCAAAACTCAGGTTATTATTAAGGCGTGCAAGAATCAGAGAATGAAGTTCTGCCCACTCACCTTGATACATAACGCCGGCGCGGAGCGGGGCGTTACAGTATCAACGACGCGCACGTATCTGTGAAGACCGCACGCGACCAAGTCATCCCGTTTGGAGGGGCGTACTCAGTTCCGGGGTGAATCGGGGCGTTATTTTTTCTGTTTTTGGATCGCGGTTCGCGATCGCCACAGGACGCGATGACCCGAGCGGGTTGCACGGGCACCGAGAGGGTCACGCAGGGTTTGCGACGCAACTGACAGAATCAAAAACGGGTAAACGAGCAGGGAGATACGCGTACCTGAACAGGGTCCGAAAAATCTAAAATATTCCGTGTCCGACATGAAATTCGGTTCGTATCCGGGCCGTGTTCGTGTCCGGCTGAGTTCTGTGTCCTAGGTTAGGGTTTTGGGGACGCTGCTGGCCGGTGCTCGGGAGGGCCGGAGGGAGGCGGGGGCCGGGTGGCGCTGGTGAGGCGGGACACGACGGGCGGCAGCCGGAGTCGGGGCGACGAGCAGCGGGGAGGGGTGACCGGAGAGGGCTGGGTCGGGGGATTAAATAGGCAGGGGAGAGGTTGTGCTAGGCGGAGGAGGCGGCGACATGGGGGTGCATGGCCGCGGGGGTGGAGGACGCGGGGGAGTGGGCCGGGCGTGGCGGCCGGCGGATCCGGCGGGAGACGCGGGGGGGATCGACCGGGTCAGGGGAGACTCAGGACGGGTTTCGGGTCGGGCGGCGGGTTCGGGTGGACCCGACCCGACCCACTAGCCCAACGGGCCGGGCTAGGGTTTTGGGCTGGGCCTAGGGTTTAGGTTTAGGGCTTTGGTTTTATTTATTTATTTTAAAAAAAATAGTTTTTAGGCTTTTAAAAAATGTTTTCGGGGTCCAATAAATTTCCAAAAAATTATCCTAAGTCCAGTATTTTATTTTACACCAAAAAATAATATTTTTATAATATTTTAATATATTTTAAAAATATTTAATTTTATTTAATGCCAAAATACTCAGGTTTTTAATTAGTAAAAATTTCCAAAAAATCCAGAAAATCTAAAAAATCCAGTTTTAAAAATCTTGAAAAATTAGGGGGTTTACAGCAACAGCCCCCCTGTGGTCCCATCTTCCAGGTACATTATCCTCCTCCTCGTTAGTTCATTTTATGAACGATTTTTTTGTACACGCTCACAACACGACACTCTAAGAATCCCTTCAAGTGGAGCGAATTTAGACGCCCTGGATTTATCAGGATGTCGACTCAAAGTTGACGAAAAACAGTTCAGAAATTCAATCCAAGTATCCATAGTCATGTCCAGTTTTCTACCAACTCGGTTAATATTTTCAAAATCTATTTGAAGAGACTTATTAAAAATATATCCAAGATTATTTTACTCTTTAGTTTCAATTAATTTGCTTTATTTGTCAAATTATTCGGTTTACAAAATGACAAAAAATTAAGTTTTTCAAAACCCAAATCTTGCGATACGGAATGCGCTCTGCCAAACGGGACTACCTCGTCATGTACCAATTTTACCAAAAGGCGCGTATGGTATAACCTGACGTGTGACTTTCGCGAAAGTTGATTCGGATGTGTGTGCGCGTCAGAATCAATCTCTATCCGTAAAAAATTTCTGTATCGACATTTTGTAAAATATCATAGAAATTTGTGACCGCTTGTCGGAACATGGCGAAACTTGCGTCATTGGGTCCATGGTATCATGCTGGTCATGTGACCCAAGTTTCACGCAATTCTGAAATAGTTGACCGAGTCACCGTTTTGTGGGCCCAACGATTCGACTTGACGAGTCATTTTGTGATCGGCTCACCGGAATCCAAAATTGGACATACCATTGAGTTCATATCGTCGATTAAAATTTGTTTGACCTGTAATTTGTCCAATTTAGAGGCCTTTATCCCTAACATATTTTTCGGTGTAAAGTAGACCACATATGAACACCGCTTTGGGACACAATTATCGCTTTGCTCATGTGTCCAAATTGGACAAAAGTGTAGAGTTTTCTGACTATTTTGCTTATTTTGGAGACGTTGGTGATGTTTATTTCAGCGTCCGGAGACGTTCTTTCAGAGTCCTACCTTCCGGTTTCTTGTGCTTGTCGTCTGGACATCCATACTCCACAGATTGCTTGCCAGGCAAGTATATATTGCCACAGTACTGCTTAGTTACATTCATTTGCTGCATATTTATTTTCTGTTGTTTATTTTTATTTATTTTTTTATATAAAACTGCGCATCCAAGAATGACTTGGGTGCAACGACGATTTCGTCGTCTTTTGTCTTTTTTTATATTATGCATATTGACCTAGATTTAAGAGACCACCCCCATAATTTTGAGGCATCTTTATGTTTCATATGGCCCTGACACAGGTGTTATACGAGTTATGAGTATCATGTAGATCACGGACTTGCGTATTGACTGGCCATCAATACATATTGGACGTGCGATAGGGAATAACTGCTAGTATAATTGCATGCTAGAAGACTTAGCAGTTACTAGAGTTATTTATGTGTCATTGATATGACATGGTTAGTAGCATTGGGAGGAGAGAACAATGAGTAAGCGTATGTGGCTCCTTTACACTTCCTATTTTGGCCCGTAAGCTCCACCGGAGATGCGAGACGTTATGACACCATTATTTACTGCAGGCCTATGACGATCGAAAGACGTTATGCCAGTGGCCTCTGGATCTCCGAGAGAACTATGCTCATCCTATTATATTAGCTAGATTGTCCATACGCGAAAAAGCTGTTCTTAAACTGCATATCACTTCGAATGGTTAGGAACCTTGTTGGATGTTTATTACAGTTTATTGTGGCATGATCTTATGTATCTTGTTACGCCCCTCTTAGGACCTGGTCCATTGCCAGATGTAGACAACCACGACTATTTGCAGGAGCACGGATCAGAACCGGCTACTTTATTCTCTTCCGATGAGCTCTTTACCTTCGTGTCTATTGGTTCGTAGTTGAGTTAATATTTTTTTGTCGTTTATTTATTTTAAGAATTCAGATTCTATATATATCCTAGTTTAGTAGTGGATTTGTCTCCACTCGACTATTATTTCGGATTATTTGGAATGGATCATTTTAATCTATATTAGTTTACTTTATTTATTTATTGACTTGTGTTGTGGATGAGATTTAGTTGGCTGTTCCTTGTGATAATATATATACCACTTGTGAATTGTTATTCACAAATACAGCATACGTATGTGTTATGATTTTCATATATTGAAGTTGTCATATACATACGGCTGGCATGCTACATATTTCTAGTCCTACGTATTTTTGGGACTGGGACGTGATATATATATATATATATATATATATATATATATATATATATATATATATATATATACACCCATTTTTCTCCGGCAGTCCCCTCTCTTTCTCCGACGCCAGCAGCCGGGGAGGGGTGCACAGCAGCAACAGCAACAACAACCGCGATCGCGCGGGGCCGGTGCACGACGGAGGCGATGCGCGATAGAGGTGCGCTCGCGGGGGCGGTGCGTGGCGGAGGCACGCGCGTGCGGGGACACAAAGTAGTAGCCCACGAGCGCGCGGGGCCGTCACGTGGGGGCATCGTAAGACCGAGGCGCGTGGGCAGATGGGCGGCGCGCAGCGGAGGTGACCGCGCAGGGGGGGCGACGACGGGTGGCGGGGGAGGGTGGGCACTCGACTGGGGAGGGGTGTGGCAGGGGTGGGGAAGGGGTGTGGCTGGGGTGGGGGGAAGGGGAGTGGAGGAGGATAGTTTAGGAATATTTTTTTTAAATTTTTTTAATGTTAAAACTAACGGTTATGGTGACGAAAGGTATGGAGTTGAAAATATTAGTTGAAAGAGGGTATTAAGTTAGTACCTATTAACGTTGAGGGTATTAAGTTGAACATTTAGAATAGTTGAGGGTATCAAGTTATAATTTAGCCTAATTTTAAATACCATTTTAAGTATGAAATCTTGAGCAATGACATATTTGAAAAAGTAAAAAGAAAAGTATGGTTAAGCTCTTTTTTTTCGATTATATAACAGTAAATATATTTATCTGTTTATTAGGCTTACATGTCAATAGCTTCATGTGTGAGTAACATGCAAGAATCGAGCCTCTATTTCTAATATTAAAATTTACTTTATATGAATGCATAACCATCGAAGGATAATCGAACAATTGAGGTTGGTGACAAGTTCTTAAATTTGAAGTCTTACCTCATAAAACTAAATAATAAATAAAACTATATCAGTGAATGCCAATAGCACGTAGATAAATCCACATTTGGCTATCGTATTTTGTTTGAGATAATTATACTATTGTTACAATAAACGTAGAAGAAGGAAGAAGAAAATAGGAGAGAAGATCTCTTATTAGTGTAATCATATAGTGGGAGGCAAAGACCTTATTTATATAATTCATTGAAGATGTAATACTAATCCTAACCAATGTGGGACTAAAAATAAAGTAAAAATTTAACCCTTTAGTAACTCACGTTACAACACTCCTCCTTTGGATGACCATCATCTCTAAGCCTATTGTCTCGTTAAAACTTTGCCAAAAAACTCATTAGGACAAAACATGTGCGAAAGAAAAAATATAATCTTTAGGATGACTTAGATAGGTGTTGGACATGCTTAATGTTGCCTCATTAAAACCTTGTCAGGAAAAATCCAATAGAAAAAAAATCCATGACTAAGAAAAAAGCGTACAACGCGTTATAGTCCATACAAAATATATCTCCCCCTGAAAACAATCACTCCCCCTGATGATGTTTATCTCGAACAGTCAGATGATGAAGACGTCGTATTCCAATTCCATGAACTAGTTTATGAAAAGTTGACTTTGGCAACGATTTGGTGAACAAGTCTGCAAGATTATCACTTGAGCGAACTTGTTGGACGTCAATATCAAAGTTCTTCTGAAACTCACGAGTATAGAAAAAACTTCGGTAAGATGTGCTTGGTCCCGTCTCCTTTAATGAATCCACCTTAAATTTGTGCAATATATGCTGCATTATCCTCATGAATAACAGTTGGAGTATCCGTGGTAGGAAAAATATGACAGGAGCTACGAATGTGTTGAATCAACGATCTCAGCCAAATACATTCTCTACTTGCTTCATGTAGAGCCAATATTTCTGAGTGATTTGAGGAGGTAGCAACCATTGTATATTTTGTTGAACGCCAAGAAATTGCTGTATTGCTATTAAGAAACACATATTTAGTATCTGAACGACTTTTATGGGGATCAGATAAATAACTTAAATCTGTAAAGCCAACTAGATTCGCGATGTCAGATAAACCACAACTATAAAATAATCTCATGTCGGTAGTTCCACGATGATATCTCATCACATGTTTAATGCCATTCCAATGTCTGCGAGTTTGCGTCGAGCTATATCTAGCCAACAGATTGACAGAGAATGATATGTCTGGCCTTGTACATTGTGATAGATACATTAATGCCCCAATGGCACTAAGGTACGGTACTTCGGGTCTTAACATCATTTCATTGTCGTCCTTAGGACGATATGGATCTTTATTGATATCTAAAGCTCGAACAACCATATTGAACTGTTTTAATATATTTTTTGTATATTTGGATTGATGCACTAAAATTTTATTAGTGCAATGCTCAATTTGTAATCCGAGATAATATTTCGTGTCTCCGAGATCTTTCATCTCGAACTCCTTTTTCAGATAGTTTGCAGTCTCATTGATTTCATGTCTTGTCCCAATCAAGTTTATGTCATCGACATATACTGCAACGATAGCGAAACCCTCCTTATATTTCTTTATGAAGATACATGGACATATATGATTATTCTCATATCCCTCTCTTTTTATATATTTACTAAGACGGTTGTACCACATCCTTCCGGATTGTTTCAAACCGTACAATGAACGTCTTAGTTTTATGGAATGCATGTTCTTAGCTTTTGACCTGGGTAGGTTAAATCCATCTGGAATTTTCATATAGATATCGCTATCTAAATCACCATATATATAGGCTATTACAACGTCCATAAGTCTCATGTTTAGCTTTTTCTCAACTTTCAGACTTATCAAATAACGGAACGTTGTTGCATCCATTACGGAAGAATACGTCTCTTCGTAATCAATCCCGGGTCTATGAGAAAACTCTTGTGCCACTAATCATGCCTTAAATTGAGCGATTTTATTCTTTTCATTTTGCTTTCTTACAAAAACCCACTTGTAACCTACCGGTCTGACGTCTTTTGGTGTTTGTACTATAGGTCCGAACACTCAACGTTTATTAAGGAAATCCAATTATGCTTGAATAACATCATTCCATTTTGGCCAATCTTTTCTTTGTCGACATTTATCGATGCTACGTAGTTCGGTGTCATCAATACCCTTAGATATTTCAGTAGCTACTGAGAATGAGAATATCTCATCTATTATTATATCTTTGTGATCCCATACCTCTCTTGTATATATATAAAACATAGAGATTTTTTTGCTTTCGGGTACCTGAGCCTCCTCTTGGGCTTGTATCTTTTCTATGATAATAACCTATTATGGGTTTTCAGAGAGTATGAATCTGTCATTCATAACCTCTTCTTAAGCGTTATGTGTAACCTCCTTAAGAGCGTTACTTGGGCATTTTCTCTTTCTAGGGACTAAGTCCTTTGAACCTATAGGTCTACCATGCTTTTGGCGTGCAGTAGATTCATTAGCCACTGTGTTATTTTCCCTACGGGAATATCAATTCGAGCTGGCGCATTTGCAGTGGACACATGTGATTTAATCACTTTAGCTGCATCAGTAAATGCATCTGACATTTGATTTGCAATCTCTTGTAGATGCAATATCCTTCGTACCTCAGTTTTACATTGATTAGTACGAGGATCTAGATGAGACAGAGTAGGATTATCCCACGATAATTTAGGACATTTATTTGTAGCAAATGGTTCTATAAGAACATTCTTTTCTTTCTTATCTCCCCCTAACGACGGAATTTGGTCTCATCAAAATGGCAGTCTGCGAATCTAGCAGTAAAAATATTACTAGTTAAAGGTTTCAAATATCTAATAATTGAGGGCGAATCAAAACCAATATAAATTTCTAAACGGTGCTGAGGTCCCATTTTAGAGCGCCGAGGAGGGAGAATATGAACATAAACAGCATAACCAAATTTATGAAAATGAGAGATGTTAGGTTGATGGCCTGTCACAAGTTATGATGGTAAAAATTTATGATATGCAGTTGGTCTAACAATGATCAATTTAGTAGCATGTAATATGACATATCCCCAAGCTGAAATGGGTAAGTTTGATTGCATGAGTAAAGGCATTGCTACATGCTGAAAAGCTTAATCAATGACTGCTAAACCATTTTGGGTATGAACATGAGGGACATAATGTTCAACTTCTATTCCTACGAAAGCACAATAATCATCAAAAGTATGGAAAGTGAACTCAGCTGCATTATCAAGTCGAATCGTTCTAACATGTTTGTCATAAAAATGAGTCTTTAAGCTTAATCAACTGAGAAAGTAGCTTGGAGAAGGCAAAATTTATAGATGAGAGTAAGGAAACATTTGACCATCGACTAGAAGCATCTATTAGAACCATAAAATACCTGAAAGGTCCGTTGGTAGGATCAATTGGTCCGCAAATATCACCTTGTATTCTCTGAAGGAATGATGGTGATTCATAAGATATTTTGAGAAGTGAAGGTCTTGTAATGAGTTTACCCTGTGAACAAGCTACACACAAATGTTCAGTAGAAAAGGAAAGACTTTGGTATGATAAATTATGCCCATTGGTATTGTTGATGACATTTCTCAACATAGTCGATCCTGGATGACCCAATCTGTCATGCCAAATGATTAGATTTCTTGGATCCTTTAACCTTTTGCTAGTGATGGGGTAAGATTCTACTACCTTCAGAGTAGTTTGATATAGCCCCGAGGAGATTAACTTGCACTTTTCTAATCTGAGCTTATTGTTTTCAACATTAGAGGTGATACAAAGATACCCTTTGCTATCATCATTCATGGTTTCAACATGAAACTCGTACATTCAAATATCTCTAAAGCTGAGTATATTTCTATTAGATCTACTAGAGAATAATGTATTTCGAATGACTAAGTGTGTTCCATTTGGCAACACAACATCAGCCTTACCATATGTAAACCCCCTGAATTTTCAAAATTTTAAAATCTGGATTTTTCACAATTTTCTGGAATTTTCTGGAAATTTTCTGGGATTTAAAAACAGGGTTTGAATTATTAAATAATTTTTAATTGATATTAAACAGTATTAAAATATTATAAAAATAATATTTTTGGATGCAAAATGGAAAACTGGACTTAGGGCAATTTTTCTGGAATTTATCGGGCCCCGGACCTATTTTTAAAGCACCTAAATTTAATTATTTAATTAATTATTTAATTATTAAATAATTACTGATTTTATTATTATTATTATTATTATTATTTTTTATTTTATTTTTAAACCCGAGCCCGGCCCGGCCCATTGGGCCGAAACAGGGCCCAGCCCCGCCCGGCCCAGACCCTGCCCAGCGGGTCGGGTCGGATCCTCCGCCGCCCGACCCGCACCCGCGACCCGCCAGTGACCCAGCCCCTCTCCCCCGCGCGAACCGCTCCGCCGGCCCGCTTCTGCCGCCGCATCCGCCGGCCGCCCGCTCCGCACGTCGCCGCGAGCCCCGCGGCCACGTCGCCCGCCTCGCCCGGAGCTCCTCCGCCTTCCCCGGCCCCTCGACCGCCACTCCTCCCTCTCCCTCCCCTATATAACTCCGGCCGCCCCCTCGAATCCCCTCACCCTAGCCACCGCTCCTCCGCCCCAGCGCCGCTCCGCCCCGGCGCCGCCCGCTGCAGCCCCGCCGCAGCTCCCTCCTCCGCCTCCGCCCTCCGGCGCCCCGACAGCACCCGCAGCTCCGGCCTCCCCCGCGAGCAGCAGCAGCGCCGGCAGCGCTCCGGCCGCCCCGCGCCTCCCCGCGCCGGCAGCGCCGCACCGCGCTGTCCCCGGCCGGCCTCCCCCAGCCGCCCTCCGCCGGAGCTCGGCCGCGTACCCAAACCCTAACCCTAAGCCCCAATTCCCCTGTGTCCGACACAGGACACGTGTCCTGTGTCGTGTCGGACACAATTTGACCCCGGTTTTCGGGTCCCCTTCAGGTACACGTAACTTTTTGCTCGTAGCTCCGTTTTTGATTCCGCAAATTGCGTTGCGAAGCCTGTATGACCCTCTCGGTGCCCGGACAAACCGTTCGGGGCATCGCGTCCTGTGGTGATCGTACACCGCGATCCAAAAACAGGAAAAATCAGACCCTGTTTCACCCCGGAACTGAGTACGCCCCGCCAAACGGGACGACTTGGTCGCGCGCGGTCTTCACAGATACGTGCGTCTCGTCGATACGGACGTGTGGGATTTCGCGAAAGCTGATTCGGGTGTGCGTGCACACCGGAATCAACGCGTATGCGCGGACATCGCCCCGTATCCGTACTTTCTGGAACGCGCCCTAACTTTGTGTACACACGTCGGATCGGGACAAAACTTACGCCATCGGACTCATAGCGATACGCTGGTCCTGTGGGTCAAGTTTGGTTCGATTCTGAGAACGTTGACAAAATCGCGTGTCGTGGGCCCCACAGGCCCCGCTCGACGGGCGATTTTGTGATCGGCTCATCGGAATCCAATTCTGGAAGTTTTGTTGGGTTCATATCATCGTTCCTGACCTGTTGACACTAAGTTTGGTGAATTTGGAGACCGTTGACCCGGACGCGTTTTTCGGTGCAAAGCGGGCCCACCGGTGGACCCCGTTTTGGCCCGAAACTGTCGTTTCTGCCCTTGTCTCCAAATTGGACTCAAGGACAGGCGTTTCTAGCTGATTGATATTTTCTGGATCTGATGGTGATGTTTGTTTCAGCAATCGGAGTACCGCCTGCAATTCCAGCTGAAGTCAGAGCCGCAATTGGAACAGGAACCACAGGCAAGTGTACCTCGCCAAAACTTACAGTCTTTGCTAAATATTCCTTGGTTTAGTTATATATCAGAGGGCAAGTGTACCTTGCCAAACCCTGCAACTTGCTATTTATTTTCTGGACTTACTTATGCATTAGTGGGCAAGTAAAGCTTGCCAATTCTCAGTAATTCTTGACATAGTATTTTACTTGATTTCTTGTGAAATTAAATGTAACTTGTTTTAACTGCTTAACCTAGGAAACGTGTGACGTGCTTAGTGTCCGATCACAGTCGGGTGCCAACCCCGTACGCGGAGTTGGGTACGTCATTAGAGATGGACATTCGATACCCTTACTTTTGGTACTTGTCTTATTAAGTACTCCAGAACCCAGGACACTTGACACTATTCATAAGACAGAGTCTTCCCGAGATATTCATGGTGATTCTGTATAGGATACAGGACTTGACAGAGGTATTTATTTACATACAGTATGACTTGTTGCATTAGCTATGATCCCGCTGGCATGAGCATGAGACGTTATGGTCATGATATGCGTGATTACATTGGGTGGGGAGAGACACACAGGCTACAGGTTGATGTTATATTATGCCGGCGTCGTAGTCTCCCATTGAGCTAGACAACTACATGATATCACTGCTACCGGCTCCCCGACACAGAGCTTGTAGTAGTTTCAGCCTGAGTTTCTCGTGCTGCTCTCATATTGCATCTCACTTAGCTGGTTACATAGTTTGCCCTATTGCTTATTTAATTCCTGCACTGCATTTATTTTGGCTTGTATTTTCTGTACCTTGTTATGTCCCCTGAGGACCTGGAATGGACTATGTCCCCAGGTATAGCCGAAGAGATCCACCCAGAGCTACACCGTACAGGACCACTTCCAGGAGCTGTACCAGGACCTGAGGACGAGATCGCACCAGAGGACTTCTCCTAAGCATTGGCTGTATAGAGTCAGTTATCTCTGTTTCTATTTCCAGTTGTTTATTTCCTGTCTATTTGCATGGTTGTACCAGACATATTCTCGGATTTGTTTCCCGAGCAATTTATTGAGATTTGACAGTTATTTCTAGTTACATTACTCTGTCTATTAATCTGTGATATCTGTTGTGGATGAGATTAGAATAACCTGTGACTGGTAACAAATGCTCTATTTCCTGTTGACTACAGCTTAAGCATGCCCTGATGGATCCATTAAATTGGGTTGTCCATCGGTGCGTGCTGCTGGCCATTGCTCACGTGCTCAGTCCCTCGGCATTTTGGGACTGGGGCGTGACACCATAACCTTCTATAATTTGTACGGGTCCAGCAGTGATGGTCACTTTGGCAGTGTTTGAGGCATATGTTGTAAAAAACTTCCTAGTTTTCAATATAGTGTTAGTTGTTGTACTATCTATCAAGCATATGCCATCATCATTGTCCATACCTTTCAAAAATAAAAATTATTAATATATTAATATGCTACTAAATGGTTAAACTTGACATATTGCCAATTATTACAACTTGATCTAAATCTAAATAAAACTGTTTCAAAGAAATTCAACTACCTAGACTATTGATCATATAGTGACCAATTTATTCAAAGTGGAAAGTAAATAAACTTAGATAAACATACAATAACTATTCATTGACTTCGCATATCATGGTGTTGAACTGGTATTCCGAAATTGTGTTTTCATCCTTATCTTGGAAGAAATTATTAAAATTCATGTGTGTTGTACCCTCGATAAGATTAGTCTCCACACCCATTGATGCTTCATACTCGTCCACTTTCTTTTGTGAGGTACGACAGTTTCGCATCCAATGACCAGCTCTTCCACAATGTTTACAAATATCAATTGGAGCAGCTGGATTAAAAATTTGGGCATTGTTTCTTCGATGATTAAATCCCTTATTTTTGAACCGTGTATTGTTCCTTGGACCCGAATTATAGCCATTTTTTTGGCTTTTACGACGTTCATGCCCTCTACCTCTGTGATTTCCTTGACCCCTAGTATTGGTCATATTTTTCTGAACACTAGTCGCATTCACTTCAGCTGGAATTGGTGCAGACCTAGTTGGTCTACTAGTGTTTTTTATTATTAATAACTCATTATTTTTCTCGGCCACGAGTAAGACAATAATTAGTTCAGAATACTTTTTAAAATTCCTCTCCCTATACGTCTGTTGTAGGGTCATATCAGTCGCATGAAATATGGTGAATATTTTCTCTAGCATGGAAAGCTCTGCCACTTCTTCACCACATAACTTTAATTGTGAAGTAATCCTGAATATAGCTGAATTATAGGTTGCAACTGTCTTATAATCTTGAAAACGTAGATTGAGCCATTCATGGAGTGCACCTGGTAGTATGACCATTTTCTGGTGATCATATCTCTCAACTAGAGAATTTCATAGCACCAAGGGGTCCTTGACTGTTAAGTACTCAGCCTTGAGATCATCATGAATATGATGTCTTAGAAAAATTAAAGCCTTCGATTTTTCTTGTGCAGATATTGACTTAGCAGCCACAATTGTGTCACATAAGCTTTTGGTTTGAAGGTGCAATTCAGCATCCAATCTCCAGTTGAGAAAGTTCTGGCCTTCTAAGTTTAGAGGCTTAAAATCATGCTTTGTGAGGCTCGACATATTGCTGTATAAGATCAATAATAACAAGTTAACATAAGAACTTGGTAAATCACCAAACAATTGGTGTTCATGGTGTATGCTTCAAATAATGATGTTTCAGAAGTCTATGTATACCAAACAAATCTTGTTCATGTTATGCTTCGATCAATGATGTTCCAAAATTCGTAGGTAAATACCAAACACTAGATGTTCATGGTATGCTTTGAACAATGATTATGTTCAATAAATTTTTCAAAAATATCACATATGGTATGCTTCGAACAATGATGTTGTAGAAGTCTTATATATATGGACCAAACAATTCATGTTCATGGTCATCAGATCCCTGAAGGTTTTGATCTGAATGTATTAACATATATAAAAGAAATAAATAAATAAAGAATAACTCCAGCGTTCTCTCCGAGAGATCTATATGCGATTAACATCGGAGTGCTATCAGAGTTAACTAAAATAAGTGAGATGAATGGATAAAAAATATTCTTTTTGTCCTAGCGGTATGCCAAGAGATGTATAAACATCAACATCAGGCTGCACTTAGGATATGCATATGCAGAAAAAATAAACATAAATAACCA
Organism: Iris macrosiphon; assembly: GCA_036927795.1. NCBI lineage: Eukaryota > Viridiplantae > Streptophyta > Magnoliopsida > Asparagales > Iridaceae > Iris > Iris macrosiphon. The sequence goes on from JAYESA010000011.1 coordinate 183,640,668, forward strand.
TACCTATTACCGAAGTGGAGAATCCGCAAATGACGGTTTCACTGAGATGCTCTCGCTTATTTACTTCCGTTAGAGCTTCGTGTTGATAACGTGTTAGAATAAACATAGAAGAAGGAAGAAGAAAATATGAGAGAAGATATCTTATTAGTTTAATAACATAGTGGGAGACAAATGTCTTATTTATACAACCCAATGAAGGTGTAATACTAATCGCTAACCGATGCGGGACTAAAAATAAAGTGAGAATCCAACCCTTTAGTAACCCACGTTATAACAACTATTGCGTTTTAATTTAAAAAATTTAGTTGTCTTGGTACATTTTTTTTTCCTAGGAATATTTTGGTCGCCATTTTGGTGATCGATTAATTTTTTTGTTAATTTGGTATCTAAGTTTTACTTTTTGGTTTAAATAGTGCCTGAACTAGATTTTGTTGGTATTTTTTTGGATAGAAATCGTTAAAAATGGACATGTAATGGTCACGTGTCTTATTTTTGTCATGACCAGTCGATACGTAGGCTATAATTTATTGTAGAGTCGTCATTTTATACTCGACAAAAACTATTTGTTTATGTAGAATTTTTTCGAACACCAATATTTTTAGTCGAAAAATAAAAACATGACAATAACTATAAAAAATAAGGTAAGTGACAACACATGTCCATTTTTATCGATTTTTATCCAAAAATATCAATGAAATATAGTTCAAGCACTTCTAAACCAAAACGTAAAACTTGGATACCAAATTAATCCAAAAAAAGTTCGATCACCAAAACAATAACCACTATCTTAGACACCATTTGAATAATTAACTCTTAAAACAATTCAACTTCATTAGTATCCGGTTAATTGAGCCTAACTAACCCGGATCAACTTCCCGTTACACATACAAGACGAAGAAACAGGTTCAGAGTGATGTATGATACGGGTCAAGCTCACGGGTTAAGTTGAGTCGGATCCAAATCTGACCCACTCTGTCTCTTTCTTCGCCAATCGATCGAATATCGACATTAGAAATAGCGCGCGAGCCTAGTGTTAGGGTTAGGGTTTCCTGGCTCCCGCGCTCAATTCTCCGGTCACCGACCCCCGGACGATCCACCACGGGCAGGTGAGTCCCCCATCCCTCTTCTTCTAGGGTTTCCACCACCACCACCACCACCACCACCATCCGCAGCAATTCGAGAAGAGGAATGCATGGGAGCAGCCCAGGAGTCGCGCTGTTGCCGGCGAACGCGGAGGTCGACTCCATGGGAGGCGTCGTCGACTGCCCCGCCGACGCGGCGGACGCCAAGCTCTCGGCCTCCCCCCGCCTCGCCGCGATCGAGAAGGCCCAGGCGGAGCTGCGCCAGGAGTACGACGGCCGCGCGATGCGCAAGCGGGAGCTCGAGTTCCTCGAGCAGGGGGGCAACCCCCTCGACTTCATGCTCGGCCGCGCCGCGTCGGCCAGCCTGCAGTCCACCTCCGTGAGCGAAGCGAAGGGGAGCTTCGCGCTGGCCAATTCACCACGCGGAGACTCCCTCGAGAGCAGCGGGAGGCCGCCGCCGCCGCCGGGGGCCTCCTTCGGGAGGGAACCGAACAGCGCGGACAATCTCATGCTGTTCGAAGGAGCGAAGAATGCGAACGCGAAGCGTACGGGTAAGCGAGGGAGCACAGCTCTGTCGTCGGAGCAGTCTAAGGGGAAAGACATCAGCCACGACGGGGTGAAAGGTCAGGCGTACGCTCGGAGGAATCGGTCGAGGACAGTTCGGGGTGATGGGCATGGTAGTAAGTACACTGCGGCGGCGACGACAACGACACGGTCTTCCTTGCAGGAGCTTAGGAAGGAAAAGGGCCCGCCTTTGGAAGCGCAGGCGGAGAACCATGCCGTCGTCTCTTCCGTTTCCAACTCAAAAGCGGCAAGTCCGAACCGTGCTGCCCAGGATAATTGCCAGGATATGGAAATTGATCATGCCAGGACGGACGTGGTAAAAGACGTCGTGCAAGAAGAAGAAAAGGAAGTAGGTGTTTCTGAAGCTGTACAGGACACGGATCATTATAATAAGAAAAGCGATGCAAATGCTGCTGAACGAGTTGCTGATGGTAGTGTTCTGAAAAGTTCAGAATTGGTTGGAAAAGATGAAGCTACTTCAGCTGGTTTGCTTCCAGCTCCCCAGGAGCCTAGTGAGAATTTCAAAGAGATTAGTAGCAGCGAAAGAGACAATGGCATGGCTATTCCAGATAAAGACGTGATGGACACACATGGTAGTGATCATAGGAGGAAAACAGATAGCGACCATACTGAAAAGGCTGATGACATCATTGGAGTTGCTGATGATGACAAAGTTGCTACGGAAAAGAGGGTTGACAGCAGTTCAAATGAGGATCCCAAAGAATTATCAATAGTTCAAGCGGCTACAGAGAATAATGATGCAACAGAAAAGAGCCAGTCAACACACATCACTGGTACCGAAGACTCTGGATCCAGTCACCCAAATGTCCAACAAACAATAGTTCAAATTAAGCACGAAGTGGAACTATCCGAGAACATACCTGAATCGGCAAATGAAACTAGACCTCTCTCCAAAACCGAAAGCGTGCAACCAAATTGCGAACTTGCCTCAAAATCAGAGAGAAAACCAAGCAGTTCTATTGGTGACAGTTCCCATTCCATCAACAAAGCTGGTGCTGCAACAAACACTTTGGTTTTGCCTACTTCTGAGCCTTCAACTACGGCTCTTTGTAAAAGAGGTGCAACAACTACCTCATCTGTTCAGAATTGTGTAGCTAGTAATTTGAAATTGGCAAAGAAAGTACGAGAAGATGCAATTCTGAAAAAGGCTCGGACAATCGAGGTTCGCTCAAATGTTTACATTAGTCAACTTTTTTTATTTGAAGTTAGAAACATAACTGTCCTTTGGTGAGAATACTTTTAACAGATTTGCTAATTAGGTGAACCTTAAGAGGGCTGGTGAACTACCTAGGCGATTTATATCATTAGAGAAGAGTACAAAGTGCCATTGGGATTTTGTCCTCGAGGAAATGGCATGGATGGCAAATGATTTCATGCAGGTCTTGTTTCTTTGAAGAGATTCACTCTACTCAGTATTTGCTTGCATTTTGTTTGATGATATGTTCATGCACATTATACCTGGTCTGACCAATTTGCTTTTATTTAGTTGTGCCTAATAGAAGATGTGATTTCAACTTGGATTACTTAATCATTCATTTTAATTTCTTTTATTCAACTTGTGAAAATTAGGAGCGTCTCTGGAAAACGTCAGTTGCAGCACATATATGCCATCAAGTAGCTTCTGCTAGTCAAAGAAGGTATGAGCAGAAGATTATTTGTCAAAAACAGCGTAATATAGCCAGAGGTCTTGCGATATCTGTCATGAATTTCTGGCATTCTGCTGACTTGTCTCGAACTAACATGGACGCATCTAGTGGAACTAATGGAGAATTCACTTCAGATATCTCTAAATCATGTAAAGTTAATGGGATAGAAGAAGAAAGAGACCAGGTTCGTGAAATTAACTTTGAGCTGTTAGAACACTCGTAACACTAGTTTCCTTTTATTGTTTTTGATCTGCGAGCGATTTCTTAATTTATTTCAATACTTTGTCAACATGTACTTGTGTTCCGAGTGATATTTAATTCTGTTCCAATATGCAAACATAACAACTAACCTTATGATTTAAGATATTTATATCAATTAACAATAGCTGGGAGAATAATCCATGATATGTATCTCAATTTGAGAACATAATACGGTAGGAATGTTCAGGTCGCTTGCTGAATTGATGTTTTATGCTTCTGGTCCTTCCTATTATATTACATCTCATGAGGCCTTGGTTTCATATTTTATATAGTAAGGATGTACTTGTAATATTCAGATTCAAAGCTCTCCTATCCTTCCATAAGCACATATGAACTTTAGCTGAAATGACTTGGGTTCTTGCAGGATAACAAACATTTGGTGGCAAAAAATCACTCTCTTCAGCCTGCCATTCAGGCATATGCAGTTAGGTTCTTAAAGTATGATAGTGACACTTTCGATCATCCTGCCCTGGCTCAAGGGCCGACTACTCCTGACAGGATACATGATGAAGGCGTAGTGGAAATGTCCTGGGAAGATCAACTTTCAGAAGTATGTACTTGCTTTTCCTTTTGATACTTGTAGTAGTCAATATCATGTGGCAAATTCTGGATAATGGATATTATACCAGTGTTTAAGCCAAGGTCTATTTTACTATTCCTATTACATTTCAGTTATCGATCAATGGCAGGATAAGTTGTATGCATGTGAATTCCTCTCATGGACACAACAGGTTCTGTGCTTCAATATCGTTTTCAGCTTATCCTATTCATCTTTGTCCTTTCTTCAGGAAATCCTCTTTTATATTGTGCCACCTGGCGCAATGCAGGCTTACAGAGAAGCCGTGGAGTCGCAATGGATCACTCATAAGGTTGGAGCAGTTTCTTTATGTTATCATGCATTTGACCTTATTATAAACTTTCTTTTCATTATAAGTTGCATCCGCAACAGGACATTGTCACAATCTTATGTCAGGTTCTTTGAACATCTGATAATTCTGGCTTTGCATAACTCGGGTAGGCTTGTTTTATTGACCGTAAACTAGTTGGAGCATTGCAGTTACGTTTTTTTTAATAATTGTTGTTTGTTGTCAATATAACAAATATAAGACTGCCTAACATAAAGCAAATGAAACAATATCTTGGAATGAATTATGCCTATGTTTAGTGCAGCACAGCATATGCACAAGCACACTATTATGACGTACAGAGAATGTAGATTGTTTTGATTTGAAGTATGTCTACAGTGTAAAATGTTTGCTTTGAGTAAATTATTATTGCTGACATTGACAACATTTTCATTTTTGAAATGTTTTCCCGGTCTTTTTTTTTTCTATGAAAACCTCTTGCCTAATGTCACATGTTTGGGCTTTTGGAAAGTACTTCCAATGGGAATCGATGTTTGTTTACATAGGAAAAAAATAGTTTGAAACCACACACACACTTATATTTAAAGAATCTTGACAATTTGGTGGGGCTCCCAGGTTATGTATCAACCCTTTACTCGAAATGAGTGATCTTTTTAAATTTTTTAACATTCATTGAGAGTGTATGTTTGTAGTGGCTAGAAGCTACAAGTAAACCTTCAGTTTCCATTGATTTGCAGTACAACATTTGTCATCTTTTACTGTTTGCTTGCACAGAGAAGCACATGAAGTGTATCATGTAAAAGGGGGGTTGCAGGTAAAACTTTATTTCTTTAAGGATATTAACCTTCTTGTTGAAAGAAATAACATTTTTTTGTGGAAGTCTACAAGCACATGAAGGGCATCATGTACTCAAACTATCTCGTTAGCTATTACAAATAATTTTACAGGGCATGTACAAGTACAATGTAGTTAGAATCAACTGCTCCGATCTAAATTAGAAATTTGTGCTACTACTATCGAGACACCGTCATTTGGAAGGCTTACTCGGGGAACATTCTAGATTTGACAGTCTTTCCATATCCTTTTTTGCGGAATTAGTGGTACTCAGAATAGTTACAATGGAAGCAGCAGGGAAAATTTTCACACAAACACACACCCTCTCCCAGTCTTTTTCTTCTCGCCTCTTCGCTCCTCCCTCACCTAGAAACACACAGAAAGTACTTGGTTGGTTGGCAAGGGTAAGCACGAACTTAGGCTCAGGCCCGGTTGCCCCAGAAGCTGGACAAAAGATATATGACATATTATATATTAATGATTTGCATGCATAAATTTTAGGCTGGGATAGTCATTCCTTCACTCTTTGGCGTGATGTGTCATAGAGATGAATGTAGTTTCCTATTGCAAATTGTATCATCTTACCTCTTGACTCTTGACTCTTTATAGTCTAGGGAAACTGGAGGGTGCTCCTTGGTTGGATGAGCTTAAACTGCAATCCAAAATGTAGGTCTATCTACTTGCCGACTAACCCCTAGGTTTCTTGGCATGACACTCTCTTACTCATAGTTAACTTTGTTAGGAATTTGGCACCAACATACAAGGCTGACGTCTCGGTCATAAAAAATGTCAAATCTTGTATGAAACATTTTTATGCTCTATTTTGATGGGAGAAGGCTTGGATGATGGCGATGATGAGATGATATTGTTTGCTTATACTCTTTGGCTTAATGCCGTTCTTTTTCACTCTTTGGTTTAATGTGCCATGAGAACAGTGCAAAATGCAATTTCCTATAGTAAATTGTGTCTTGTTACCTCTTTGTCTAGAGTCTTTATAGTCTAGGAATCTTGGAGGGTGTTCCTTGGTTACATGAGCTTCAACTGCATAGCCAAAATGTAGGTCTACCTATATGCCAATTACCTGTCTACGTTTATAAGATAACCCTATCATGCTCCTAGCTATGACTAGGAATGTGGCACCAACATAGAGGATGGCATCAAGTCGCTAGCTGATTGCAAGAACATTGCCAATTCTATTACAAAGCTTCTTATGCTCTATAGCTGGTCCCATTCGTATGGGAGGAGGCTCGGACGACTACTATTTGCCTATGAACTCTCAAAACCCATTGTTGCTTCTTGTATTCCAAAGGAATGATACATCTCTATTTAGGTGTTTACTGTTTCATCTAAAAGGGACTCACCATTCAAAGTTTTCTATCTACTGAAATTCTTGAGAGCATTATAACTTCTAACCTGTAGTTGATTCATTTTACTTGTTTACCACTTACGCACCCAACATACTTATGTTATTGAATCTATTCAGAAAATGGGCAACTCTGTGCATCAAGAAGAATGTGATGTGTCTATTTGTGATTCTGTGCCTGGTAGTGTACCTCTACCTTTTTAAAAAAATAAATAAAAATTATATATCCTTTTCCTGTTTGTTATGTAATCTCAAAAATCTCCTTATACGGAGATTCATTTTTGTCGACTTAGATGGACCTCGGGAGTATGTATTTGAAGAAGAAGAAGAAGAAGGTGAAACAGGCTCATATTTTTTGCCAGGAGCATTTGAAGGTAGTTTGTCGTCAAAATTTACTCACAAGAAAAAAAAGAAAAAACAGCAAAAGTCATATGCTGCACGATTATATGATGCTGGCAGTGATTTGTCATATGATCCTTGCCTGGAAGGCACATCTGCAAATCAGGGTTTGATGTTCATGGGGAAAATGCCTTCAAGTTCCCTCAATGTGTGTTCAATTCCAACTAAGCGTGTGAGAACAGCTGCTAGGCAAAGAATTGTTAGTCCTTTTAGTGCTGGAGTTTCTGGGAGTCTACAAGTAACTAGTAAAACAGATGTTTCAAGCGGAGACACAAATTCTTTCCAAGATGACCAAAGTTCAATGCATGGTGGATCACAGGCGCGGAGAAACATGGAAGTGGAGTCAACAGTTGACTTTGAGAGACACATAACATCTGATGGTATTGAAATATCGACAAAATCTAAAAAGAAGAAAAAGTCTAAGCATGGGGGTTATACAATGAACATTACAGACTCTGGTGTTTTAGTTGGTTTAGGAAAAGTAAGAGTATTGATTTTTAGCACTTATTTATTGTAAATCTAGTTATTTCATCTAACACCTATGAAATTGCAGGGATCCTTGCTTGATCAGAAGCTACAAGTTGATTCCATGGTTCAACATGAGCAGGTTGAGATTGTTATCTGTCTATTTTGGTTGTGGGTTTGGTTTTGCCTCTTTAACAATGTACTCTATGTTGTCAATTTACAAACTTTTACTGTGTTGGAAGTGCTACATCTATACTAGTTGCAAGAAATCGTAAGGTGAATGTTCGCAGTTTTATGAGTCATTCTGTCATTATCGTGAAGGTTGCACCCCTTGTCACAGCTGTTTTTAAATTCTTCTCGTAATTTTATTTCATCTGATCTTAGATCTGCCTCCCATTTTTAATTTTTTTATTGTAAACTTGTCTAATCCTGTTATCATTTCGTGCCTTCTTGTTGCATATGTACATGAAAACCTATCTTGCTTTATGCAAGTCAAAAGATGCACTACCTTTTCATTCTGCTCTTTAAATTTTATATTATTATTGCAGAACTAGCATGGACTCCCCCAATACCCCCCACCCACCCATCCACCCAACCACCTCGAGAACCCATGGCTAAACTTAACTCTTATTTTCTCCTTCTCTTCCTGGCCACTCCATTTCCACCTGATACCAGAAAGAGGCCTGTGATAAATATAACCTCTTCCCAAGGAAACATGTTACATTGTGAGAAAAATAGCCTCCAGAACCTCGAAGTGTGAACATAACCAAGGTTACCTTTTCCTTGAGGAAATTCTCCACAAAATTATATGTGCGAATATAATCCATGCTCCAGAATCTAAGAAAGATACCAAGAACCCATATAGCATTTGTGGATAAGATATAATTTCAGAATTCTTTCCATACTTGTATCATTATGGTTATGTATCTTTTCTTATTCAAAGTTCTAATAGCATCTTTTATGTTAAGTATGAGAATTTTTTTCCATGTCTTATCAGTTCAGCAGAACCTATTGTTTCCTTTAATATGTAAAATTTGCTAATGACTCTCATCAGTCTAATAATAGCAGAAGGTAAATTTTGGTCTGATACTTGTAGGTGCAAGAAATTTGTTATTATAACTTTGTGCAACTGTAGGAGCTTAAATGGTTGAACTGACCAAATGCCATGGATATAACATGTCAGTGAAAGGAAAACCGCAAAAGTTTAGAATTTTAAGAGGACTAGAAAAAGGTTCATTTTATTCTTTGAGAACAAGCAAATTTAGAGCAATTCACATCAGAAGAAATAAATTTTATATGTACATATGAATCATGACTGTATATATAAATATATGAAAAGTAACAAAGAAGCTACATACCAATTATTGGTGTTAACTTTAATGATTATGATGATTTATATAAGAAGCTAGAAATCAAGTAGGGAGGAAATATTTACAAGCTTGCGAAGGTGAGGAAGAGAGTTGGGATCTATCGATCTTAAGTTTACTAAGAATGAAGATGCTCATCTCCCTAGTGAAAAGTTATTGAAAGGCAAGGAGTTATTTCTTATATTAGTTATCATAAAGCAAGTATAATAATTACATAGGGACATATGATTGAGTACTGGTTAAGGATCTTAGATATTATCATAGAGACAAAGGACTGTTGGAACAGGGAAAGCTATAGGACTATTATGAGGTTCTAAGTGGCTGAGGATAAAGGGTTAGTATGGCTAACCAACTAATTCAATTATATTATTAAGACCAAGAGATTAGCTGATGAATTGAGGATAAACACACAACCCTTTAGGAAAATAAGATAATGACAGCCATGCAGATGGTAGAAAATTGAACTAATGAGCCACAATATTAAGCTATGCGAGGACTTTGAGGAATGATTAGAAAAGACAAAAAAGAGTTTTAAGAATCAGCTTAATTTATCATAGGGAAGTATATTATGGAGTTCTGCACTTATTAAGTCCATTTTGGGAAGGTTTCATGAGGAGAGATGAATATTGTTTCTATTAAATTATATATGGAAGCAAATGTCATCATGCAGCCTAACAAGACTAAGAACATGGGCGAAAGACAGAGAACTTCTGTAACCATGTGGTATCTCGCTAATAATCGCTAATAATTTCTGTTTATCTGACAAAGGTCACACCCCGGATACACAACAATTCAAAATCACCGGTGATGTTGAAACATGAGCAAATCACGTTGATGCTACCTATGCAGCTGTTTCCATATTCAAACCGTATGAATCTCCTACTGATTCCAGTGATAGTCTATCAATTATTCATTACTTGTTGAATTGCAGAGGGATCATGTGAAGAAAAGACTGGAGGGTCAGCACTTTGAATCTAATGGAAACATTGGTAACTGTCTTTGTCATTTTTTGTATCAAATTCATAATTGATTGCTATGGATTGTCATTTCTTCTCAATTGTTGGCTTATTGTGCAATAGAGATGAATGCAGTTCCTTATAACAAATTATATCATCTAACCTCTTCGTCTAGACTCTTTATGGTCTAGGCCTCTAGGAGAACTTGGAGGGTGCTTCTTAGTTGCATGAGTTTAAATTGCATATCCAAACGGTAGGTCTACCTACCTGTCAATTGGCCGTCTAGATTTTATGGCATGACCCTCTCATTCATAGCTAACCTTCGCTAGGAATTTGTCACCAAAATAGAGGGTTGATTTCAGGTTGACAACCGAACATGAAAACTTTGTCAAATCTTTTATGGTGCTTTGTTATGCTCCATAGCCGATGCCATTATGATGGAAGCTGGCTTGGATGATGATGATGATTTGTAACTGAAATATAATTCGTATATGAAAATTACTTGATAAACAGGTATATATGGTCAACATGTTGCTAAGAAGCCTAAGCTCTCAAAGCAGCTGATAGAGCCTTCGCCAGATGTTATCATGACAGGCACAGGGTCCATGGCTTCTTCAGCTGCTTCTCAGATGAGTAACATGTCCACCCAAAATAAGCTCATCAAGTTTACTGCTAATCGTGACCACCGGGGAAGAAAGAATAAAGCTATGAAGGTATGCCACATATATGACATGCTGAATTATTTATCCTTCTATGCTTTATCTTTATGCATCTGCCATACTGTAGGATAACCTATAGTACCTACTTAACTTTAGTTACCTGTGACACAATAACCAAGATATGATCGTCTCTAAGTCGATGACAGATACTTGTAAAAAAAAATTAGTCTAAGAGACCACTTTTCATGGTATGCATTACATATGATAGGTCCGGTACTGTCATTGTGTTGATGGTATAATTTGTGACCATGCCATGAACATTCAATGATTTTGCTAAGAATATCATTATATCAACCCAATCTGTTGGTCTTCCTGTAGATTTTCTGTTGCATTTTGCATGCATGTTTTACAGATGGAAGTTTGTTAGTTGGATTAGACAGGTTTACCTTATTGCATCTGATGATGTTTTATGTTATAATACCTTATCTATCAAATGTAGTAGATAGGTTCCCTTGTCATGCGTTCTCTGTCAAAATATTACTTCGATTTTTATTCTATTGTAACTGGAAGACATGAATTTTGTTCAGTGCGTTTGCTATTCTATTTTATCCTCATATACTAGAGTAAAATCTGCTCTAGCTTATTTCTTGCTGGAACTGTGGGTTCTGGACCGCTGTTAGTCTGCAGTGAAAATCCTTTAGGTTAATGTTTCCAATTCCATTCTCAGAAAATGGGAATAGGTAAACTAATGGTTTTTTATATGTAAAAGATATATTATGGAACTTTGTACACGAGATTGAAGTTACTTTTATACATATGTTCTTAGTTACCAAAAGCTTGTTCGCTTTTCCAGATGGCTGTTGGACAGTCAGGATCTGGAATGCCATGGACCAACTTTGAGGACCAGGTTAATTTGCTTTTCAAAGTGTAGTATTTAAATTGTTGCCTCCAATAGTGATGCACTTTTACAATGTAAATCAGGCACTTGTTGTCCTTGTTCATGATATGGGTCCAAACTGGGAGCTAGTAAGTGATGCTATCAACAGCACCCTTCAGTTCAAGGTGAATCAACTCTATATTCTTCCATTCTTCTACCTTTCATAGCACAGATATGTGTGACTTCATTAGTGTGATATGATATCAAAACCTACATAACTTTGGGGGTTTAGGCATCTCAGGGTTGTCCATATTTTCAGTCCCAAAATTCAAAACTGTCATATATCTCATATGTCTGTCATTTGTTCTATTGTTAATACATCGATACAAGGATGCTCCTAGACATCCTTGCCGGAACATAAATATTAGTCAGTCGGAGCTTGAAGATTTTATTCAGTGGGGGATTGCAAAGTAGAAAAAAAATTGTACAAAACCTATAATGTGGGTGGAGAAAGCTTCAAACTTGTCACGCCCCGATCTCCCGCAGGCAAATCGGCCGTTCCCGCTAGGCGGGAATCACCCTCGCCAGCGCTCCCGCGGAACGATCGCTTGATCCATCCGGGCGTGATGCCGCACGAGCGTGAACCGCGCCCGTGCAAGGCCGTGATTCATTGGCTGGCGGTAAGAGTTCTAAGTCACAGAGTCGCACAGATTATCCGAGTGCAGCGGAGTCATGAACGCATAGCGATTCGGTAACAGGTTCACTGAGTCGACAAATATAGCGGAAACATTGAAACACAGTTGAAGTAAAGCAAGCTCTTTTATTGATATAAACATGTGTTACAGGCGACGTATAGCCGAGATTACAAGTCGCTCAAGCCTCTCTCTGAAACAGTAAAAGCGTGCCAAGTGGCTACAACTGTGGAATGATTGTACAGGCGATGTTCAGGCTATGTTCCAACATTATGCCTTGTATATGTGCTTCTGTTCCAGACGCGCCATTGCTTCGGAGTGATGTCCACGCCTTAGCACGCACGTTGGAGGCATCCGCACCGAACGAGGTTCTCCCGCACCCTGCATACAAACTGGTGGATTATCAGTACATTGAATGCACTGGTGGGGAAGCTACTCGCCCGCTCGACAAATCCAAACACGTAATATAAGTTCCGTGCACAACTATTAAGTTGTCTTTCTAGTTGCCTTAGGATCAGTTTCATGCAAATATTGAATAGCCTAACGTGTCGGGCAGTGCGCCGTGCAACATGAGAGGAAACACGGCGAGACTTACCAACTTACCATCTCCTTCCCTGTCCAAGGCAAACATTGAGGCAAACATTATTAATGCAAGCACGGGCAAGTATAGCATTCAGGAGGCATAGCATATGCAAACACGAGGGTCGTTTTATCATGATCGTTCAGGTGTTCAGTTGTTCATTTGATGCGATGCAATGACTCGCACGCGGATAGCCGCTAAGCGATGATGACTTATCTATATGAATACGGTCGCTCGCAAAGCCATTATGGACGTAGTCGAGGACAAGGATAGCATGCTACGCGTATACACGAGGCACACGAACACGATGCGTTGCAAGCTATCCTCCCTGCACACGAGACTACACACGAGCTCCATCCGGACCGGATCGGCCCCAGTGCCCCGGTGACCGTCCGTGGAACTAGTCCGCGACATGCAAGTCAGGGTTAAACCAATCTCAGGCAACACGATTTGTTTGACCAATCTCAGGCAACACGATTTATTTGACCAATCTCAGGCAACACGAATACACGAGATACACGAGAACACGCGTGCACTAGAACACGAGAACACGAGAACACGAGTACACGAGTACACGAGTATACGGGATACTTGAATCTTGGTTCTGTACAATAACTTGTCTTGATGCATTCCCCTGGTTCGGGGCTGCTTGGTGACCTAACGGTCCCGGATACTTGCATGTTCAATCATGCACGGAACGACTACTTAGTAGTCTTCCGGGGTTTGGATGAAAACAAGGCAACATTCAAGCAGACAAGCATGCGTTTCTAAGGAACATAAGCAAGCACGTTGCTCGGACCCGAAGGTAAGCCGAGAGTTGAAACAGTTAGGGGCTTAGCATGCGAGGGTCTGAATATAAGCAGTATTTCAATTTCCATGTTCTAGCAAGCAATACGAGTTGGGATTATTCCCTTAGCTAGGTGCGTTGGATTTATTAGCATGCAGGGGGTGAATCACCTAGCGACTAGCATGAATATTCCTGATTTTATGTGTGCTGGCTAAGCAAAGACAAGTTCACCGTAGCCACCCACCTTAGCGATGATTCGCCTCGGTAGAGCGATACATCAAGCGAGCCTCTGAATGCCTAAGCCGGATTCCTGTAGAGACAAGTCTGGATATCTTTTTGCTTCTCGTTGAGGCAGGGCGGGTCGGGACAGTTGCACTATTGCCGTTTGAGACGGCAGTCCGCTAGAGCGGAACGGGGTGTTACAAAACTCAAGGCCTCCTAGGTAAAAACTAGGTAGTTTGTCAAAATGACCACTCTATTATAGTGAATGAAGTTGTTGAGGGTCAAATTATTGTATGTTTGGACAAAACAAGTGTATATAAATAACTACATAATTTTCTTCCGAGAATGTGTGGCTTCAGCCCCTACTGATTTTCTTGTGCATCTGCCCCTACATCCTTGGTCTGCCACCTTGTCACGTCCTGCTTCCCAAGATGCAGTGAGCCGGGTACGTAACTACATCTCCAGGCTACGCCCCATACGCATATTACCGTACCCGTATCAGCGATTGTCGTCCGTATAACTTTAGAATAAAATGCAAGTCATGCTAAAATACTTAGTTAATACAACTGAAGTTATACAACTCCGACTAAAGTACAACTGAATAAGTCTTTACAATAACATCTCCTTAATATACATAGTTTCAGCTACAAAATGTTTGGTGCTGTACTTTCTGGAATCACTTGAAGATTATTCCTCGACCTCGTCCACGTTATAAAGGGGTAACATTTCTTCATATACTTCGTCTTCCCCTAGTGAACAATACTAGGTCATCAGAATTACAGCAAGTCCTCGGTCAAGAACGGTAAGTAAATAAAAGATATGATAGTAAGACATGGAAGGAAGAATATTTGTGCAGAGAATAAGGAGGTGAATCATATAATTGTGTCTACGACTCGAACAATTCCTAAACTAGTATTCCTATAGTGTCTAATAATTCAAGCAATACCATCCCTATGTCATTACCACAATACACAAACAATTTTCCTAAATGATGATGTAATTTGGAGAACAACCTTTAAATAACCACTTTAACTAGTTTTTCGCCAACAATCCCGTGTACCATGGATCGGGCTGTGACTTGGTGGCACGGTGCTTAGAATCCGGTCCTGCCCTCATGGGCTTAATTAATTCTTTAATTCACCCATCCGATGGTTTTGAATCGAAGTAGGTGTATTTATATTCAGGTACAGGTGACTTGAACATGATGACACGGGGTTATAATCCGGCCGTGCCTCTCTCGGGCTTAAACAGGAAAGTGAGCTAAGCCTCACACACTTAATTCGCAAGGCCTTACGAAAGAGCTTAACTGCTGATCAGCTATATATTGTTATTATGTTGCGGGATTTCGTAGGTGATATTTATGTTGTTCTCCCCCGCCCAATGCTTTCTAGCCTAAATCTACAAACAATTCTTATTCTATTATCTTGTATTAAGTTTCTGCTCTGTATATCACGTTTACTATTAATATGCAAAAATGCATTTCCAGGATAAAACAAGATACATGTTTTTCGTCTTTCATAATCCAGGATGCAGGTGTCAAGTTATCAGAACACGAATTCCAGGAACATTATTTATACAGAGCAGATTATCAGGAATCTATGTTTTAAATTTTTGTTGAGTGACTTGTGTTCGTGTCCTGGACTCTTGCTAATCGTTCCCTAATTAAATCAATTAAAGTTGTCGGTGGCCTGTCGCTAAAAAAAATATATATATCAACTAAAGTTTATGGTTGGGGATATCGACAATATTTTCGGATATCGAAATTTGGTTAACTCTCGAAATTCTTAAAAATTTCGGCAGAGTCTCCCTTGTATTTTGGGCTCCAGAAATTTAACAGTTTATATATACGACACAGAGCAACCCTCCGTAGCATTTCCGGGTTCGCCGACCCCTTCGGTGGAGCAACTCTCAACACCGGTACACACACATTTTATATCTTTAGACAAAATTAATATCTTTAAGTAAGAGAGTCTTCTTACCTTGGTAATAAGCTATGTATATATACATTGACTTTACAATTTGCTGGCTATAACACAATGTAATCATTGGAAACATAACAATTCTATTTTCAAGGGATGACAATATCATTCTTGTAAAGATTTAGTATAAATAACATTGCTAGTAAGGCATTGATCATTAAACTAATTCCTAGTATCATATATATACATAATATTTTCTATGTAAATGGAAATGTTTCTTAGAGTCTAAAGTTTCTATCTTAAAGGTAAAGCACAATATATAGCTAAATTTACTTATGAAGCCTTGGAGTGCAATTTCAATCAACCCTTTTCCTACAATTTTCTTGACCATATAATACAAGCTGTATAATCCAATTCCGAGTTCATTTCATGACCAAGTATTAATAAAAAGTATACAATCCAATTCTAGATTCCTTTTATTTAGTAATTAAGTACATAAATCGAGATGATATTTAACTGCTTCTATTTTAACACGCCTTTATAGAAGTAAATTTTTATACACGTCTAATAACTATATATTCCTCTAATTACTTCACTTTTAAAAATTTTCATCCATCCGTGTGGCCAATATACATATACATATGAATATCACATGATTCATCAATATTTCTAACATGTCCAATGCTTATAAATTCAATCTTAATTTGTTGTCCATATTGTGTTCTATACTAGAATCCGTACCGCACTTCGTCAATAATTAGACTAGTCCAAATCATACAAAACAACTCCAACCAAAATTGAAACTCTTGTGTCTTAGCTTGTATACTTCCTTCTTCGAGTCGATTACAACTTGAATTCCACAAGTATAAATATGTAATAATACAATTTATATACTACAATTATGTTTATATGATTTTTCATGTAAATGTGCATACCTAGATATGTAAACACAAACATGATTATTCAAACAACCAAACACATACATAACACACATAATATCATCTCCTAGTGTCAATGCATTTCGTATCGTGTCCTAATATATGAATCGGTTATCAAGAAACAAATCCTTCTTTTCTATAAACATTCTGAATTATGAGTCCCAAATTTAACTACACTAAATAACATTTTAGACTAATAAATATAACTAAATTAAAAAGGGAAGATGAGGACTTGCCTTTGCTTGAGCAACCTAGGGTTCTTCTAAAGTTTCCAAATTGGTACTTGATTCCTCCCTAATTTTCTATTCCAAGAAGTTTTGAAATTAAGCTATATTCTAATTTGAAATTAGAAGAAAATATGGGGGAAGAAATAGGAAATACCTAGGTTTGGGAAGAGGGAGGAGTTGTAGAATTATGAGGGGAGGAGAAGTCCGACGGGTGATGCGGGTCCGGTGGCGTCGGTGTCCGGCGACGGCGACGCGGAGGTCGGCGGCGGGTGGCGCGGGTCCGACGGCGGCAGCAGCGGGCGGCGGTCAGCCGCAACAGCTACAGCAGCAGAAGTAGCACATTAGTAGCAGCAGCAGTAGACACAGTAGCAGCAGCAGCAGAAAGTTTAAGGTGGAGAGAGGAGGAAGGGTTGAAGATGGGAAGGAGATGGGCTGCTGGTCAGGCCATTAATAGATGGGGTTAGGTCTATTGGGAAAGGGAGGAGGAAGAAAATGGAACCATGTGTTCCTATTGGAAATAGAGGAGGAGGAGGAAGACTACATGTGTAAAGTGGGGTGGTGAGTCAAGGAGAAGCTGCTGATGGTTCCCCCTCCCCCCCCCCCCCCCCCCCTAATTGTTTTGGGTTTTATGCATGAAGCCCCCTTCACCATCCAAGTATTGATAAAGTCAAATTGTAAATTGATATTTACTTATATATATATATATATATATATATATATATATATATATATATATATATATATCAAATACAATAGAATAATTTGTAAATAAATAAAATAAAAATAAAAATAAATATAATAGTAGTTATGACACACCTAGAATAGATGCTTGAAGTTCTGTTAGTAAGACCCTTTTGACGTGCTAGTTGTTTATGTCATTATTATCTGTTTTGTGCGAACTAAAATTGTACCCTGTTCTCCCCTGGAAGAAAAGTTCTCGTCTTCTTTATTGTGATCAAGACGATTATGCTACTCTATGATTGCAGTGTATCTTCCGAAAACCTAAAGACTGCAAGGAGCGCCACAAATATCTTATGGACAAAAGTGCTGGTGATGGAGCTGATAGTGCAGAAGATTCAGGCTCATCTCAACCATATCCATCCACCCTGCCAGGGATACCAAAGGTAAGACTTTTGTTTATTTTTCATGTGGGACATGAGAATTAGTTTTTAACTGTGTAGGTTGCTGAATAAAATAGTTTGCCAGAGCAGTCCCAAATAGTTGGGAAAATTATTGATATAGGGGGATCTTTAATGAACTTCACAATCTTTTCTCTCTGTTTCCATCTATATCAGGGAAGTGCCAGGCAGCTATTTCAACGCCTTCAAGGACCAATTGAGGAGGATGTTTTAAGGACACATTTCGAAAAGATCATTGTAATTGGGCAGCTGCTGCATTCCCGCAGGAGTCAGGTCTACTTTTATAAAATTATGAACTTCTCACAGGCACTGTTTATGGGGTAGTATACTGTAAAGGTTTCATGTAACTTTCTTAAGAATAGTTTTTCACTCAAATTGAGTGACTGGCTTTCAGGCACTGTTCTAAAAGGCGGTCTAGGCGGGCGCCTAGGCGCTAGGCGCCTGATGCCCGCCCGATGCCTGCCTAGGCGCTTGCCTTGTCCCCCTCCGACGCCTGACTAACATTTGGGGGTTTTACGGACTTTTTTTGCAATTTTCAGTAGGTTTTTTGTATTTCTTTTGAACCGCCTAGATCTAGGCGGGCTAAGCGCTAGGCTGCGGGTGCCTGTCCGACTAGCTCCTAGCGCTTTTCACAACCTTGCTTTCACTTCAGGGCTTCCACAAAAGGCATAACTACTAGTCTTTATACTTATTAAGGAATAACAACTTGCTTCTCTTTATCTCCAAACCTTAATTTGGTTTGGTACCTTGTCGTATAGCCTAATTTCACCTGCTGTTACTAGCTTCCTTCGACCCCTTGGAAACCGTGTTCTCAATCCGTGTCACCAGTAATGGGGATCCGGGTCTTAAAAGATGTTCAAAAAAGAGATAAAAAATGGTAAAAATTACAATATTGAGGGTTAATTGTCAGAACAAGTGCGCAATAGCAGGTGGTTATGATACGGTATAAATTCTTCCATACCATACACACACAAACACACAAATGACAGACTCGTAAGTGAACATAATCCTAAATAGCATTGCGGTCTATGTTGTTACAGGCGACGCCTAGGCGGCCTGTTGAGGGGAGAGCGTTGAGGGGAGAGCGCCTCGACCATGGAAAATATTTCCCGTGTTTGGAGATGGGCGCCTAGGGTCAACCAGGGGAAGGAAAGGTGGACGCCTAAGCTATTATTGTTGCTGCTGCTGCTCAAAAAAAAAATTTGATGTTGCTGCTGCTGCTTCTGCCGTTGCTGGTACTGCTCCAGCTTCTGGTGGTGGTGGTGGTGGTGGTACTTCTTCTGCTGCTGCTGCTGTTGCTGTTGCTGGTACTACTGCTGCTGCTTTTGCTCGTATTGCTGCTGCTGCTGCTATGACCTGGTCGGACGCCTAGGCGAGGCGGCCACCCTCTCGCCTCGCCTCGCCTTGCGCCCAGAACAACTTTGATTGCGGTTAAGCCTAACCCCTCATCATGTACCCGGGAACTAGTGAACCTTTCACCTATAGCTTGTAGCAGAGTGATCAACGACCCAAGTAACACTGGTTTCACCTTTTGAAAGAGAAGAATATATTTGTGTGGGCCACAAAAAGCCCGAAATTCCACTTTCACAATCTATATTTTACTTAGGGCTACATTCTGCTTTTAAATCAGAGCTTTTACCATATCTTCGTTATTGTCGTCTATATATATACAAGTTGCTTTTCTGATGTATTCTATACCTCATTATTTGCTTGTGGCACATATTCGTGCTGTCTGCAGAACGATAAGCAGGAACAGAAACAACTAATTCCAGTACACAGTTCACATCTTGTCCTTTCTCAAACATGCCCAAATGGAAGTGTCCTCACGTAAGTTTCACTGATGCATGATAGTCATATTTTAATTATCAAGCATTTCATCATTACTATTGTTGTTGCCTTCTATCTTCCTGCCAGCTTTAGAGCTGGAAAGTATATTATCCTTAACATGTTCAAGTGTTAAACATGTCCCAGGCCACTTGATCTTTGTGATGCTGTTACTTCAAGTTCAGATGTCCTTACCCTTGGATATCAGGGTTCCCATACAACTGGTGCAGCAGTACCAAGTCAACAAGGACCTGTCTCACCTGTTCTTTCTACTTCAGGTGTAAATAATGTGTTGCAGGGATCTTCTGGTATTGTCCTAAGCAGCAACTTGGCATCACCTTCTACTCCAACAAACGTCCCTGCTAGGTAGAATATAACTAATTAACTATCTGTCGTCATGTTGTTATTATTATTGCTACTATTATTGTTATAGCTTACATATTATGGCAAAATCTTCAAAGGGATGTACAGAGATACTGCATGCCTAGAACCACTTCACTACCAGTTGATGACCAGCAAAGAATGCAGTATGGCCAAATGCTTTCAAGTAGAAATGTTCAACAATCTAGCATGTCTGCACCTGTGGCTTTACCTGTGGGAGTTGATCGAGGTGTTCGCATGTTACCTGGAGCTAATGGTGTGGGGATGATGAGTGGACGAACCATGCCCATGCCAAGGCCAGGCTTTCAGGGGCCTTCAGGCATGCTTAACATGGTTTCCGCTGGTACTATGCTCACTGGAAGTGGGGTTGGAATGCCAAACTCTGTCAATGTCCATCCTAATTCTGTTCACGGCCCAGTAAATCCAATGATGAGGCCACGTGATGGTTTGCAAAGGCTGCGGGTGAGCTTTTCCTATAGTGTTTCATCAGTTGGCTTACATGGTTTGTCATTGTTCAATTCATTTCTCTAGCTCTGGGTAGTATCGATATACATTGATTCTTTTGGTCAGCAAAGCATAATATACGGACAGGGAAGGAGTGTAACGACTTTCTTTCCCATGCTATGTTCTGTTTTTATCCACTAAGTTGCACCTCTGTTGGTGCAATTTGTAAATTTTGGGTTTGGTACAAGTTTTGCTCCTCTGAGAGTTCAGTTTGGCAGTTTTGACGATCTAACATGATTTAGGCCTGAGTTGTAGTTAAGGTTTTGTTAGCTATAGCAGTTAATTACAGTAGGAAACTTCAAGTTTAGGCTAAATAAGTGTACATCTCTTTCATGCTATCCTCTTCTCCCATATTTTATCCAATGTGCCTTTGCATCTTGCTTCACTGCTCTAATGATCTCAAAGTAGATCCTAGCCCAATTCATATTATACAAGATATTAGATTTTAGGGCATGCTTTATACGTGCAAAATTTAAATTGTCAACTCCACAAGGATAATACCCAACAAACTGTGATGATGATTAGTTATTATAAGGGTTATATACTAATACAATGTTGTAAAATGCGCTGTTTGCATATGTATAACATGGTGATTATTTAGTGTGATGTACAAGTTTGGAACCAGTTATTTGGATATTTGCATGTGTATCATATGCATCACAAGGATAAAACCACTACTCTCACTCTGGGTTTGTACCAGTTTCCGAAAATTGGAACGGAACAACTGATATGCGCCTCTCTTTTTTCACTTGTCGGATACTTTAGATCATGTTTCATAGAAAGTAGTAGTGCTTAATCAAGCTTAGCGCCACAACCACCGGAGCTAAACAAAGTGATTGCTGACAAAATACTATGTAATTCCTTTTGTAAATTATCATGCCTTTGCTATTTGGCTTAAATCACAATGATTGATACAATTCCATATCACAAAGTATATCTTTTACCTCTTCGTCCGTAGACTCTTTTCTAGTCTAGGGGAACTTGGTGCTCGTTGGTTACATGAGCTTAAACTACATTGCCAAATTGGAGGTTTACCTACCACCTACCGGCTAACTGCCCGCATACATTTTATTGTCAGGCCATATCTTTTCCATATCTTTGTAGGAATTTGATTTGCAAAGTGGTTGACATCATGTTTACCGCTAGAGATAGAATCATGTCAATTTTTTGTAAGCTCTCTCGGGCTCCATCACAAACACCATTTTGATGGGAAAAAGGCTTGGATGATGGTGAAGATGATGACTTTTGACCGAGAACTACATGTCAATTTTTTGTAAGCTTTCTCGGGCTCCATCACAATCACCATTTTCATGGGAAAATGCTTGGATGATGGTGAAGATGATGATTATTGACCAAGAACTATGTAATCGCAGAAGAGAATGATTTATTCTTGCTTATGTTATATACCTGATCAATTTGCAAGTTAGAGTTCACTACAGTACTATCAATGTCAGAGCCTCACTGATGAAGGGAGCTTGATCATTTCTGCTTTGATTCATTTTTGTGACTTGATTGGTTGAATGAGTTGGTCAGTTCATAACAGAAGATCAAAGGGATCCCGACGGCCTGGGAAATTCATGCATCGTTGGGTGATTAAATATAGGCTGACAATTCTTTCTTTCGATATTGATATTGGTATGATTCAGTTCTCTTGGTCAGTAATGCTTAAAAGTCACTCAAGAAAGGTCAGACAAGCAGTATTTTTATAACTACTCTTGATTAGTCTTCATCTGCCAATTTGCATTTCTATGCATTTGAAAATATAGTACTGCTTAGATACGCTGAGTTCTCCACACCATCCCTAGTTTTAACCTAAGTAGAAATTTGTACTTTTAGAAGAGAGAGAGAACCTATTCTTGTTAGTGGTTATTGGTCTAGTTGATCATATAATATGGAGGATACATCTGCCACAATTATATTTATAATACTTTCTTTTGTCAGTGCATCCAATTGCTGATTGAATAATTTCTCTGTCCCAAGTCCTTCAGCCAGTTTCTTGACTTAGCAAATTAAAGACATAATCAAGCATGGATATTTTTTGGGCCTTCATATTAAGTCGATTTATAGTTCGTTTCGGACTTGATCACCACACATAATTAGTCGCTGATAGTTATAATCTATATATGGATTTATTATATGGCTCAGAGTACACAGGCCTTTTTACAAATTATCATTTAGTTACTTGTTTATAAACACAGGAGAGCTAGAATAAGCTTATTAGGAATTTGAGTACACAAGTAATACAAGCACGGTTATATCATATACATTCTGTAAATCCGAATAAAAATATATCTATGCAGGTAGATAGGAAGTAGATCATTTATAAGACCCTTAACAAATAACTCTTGATGGGGCTTCTGTCTTGTCTTTAATTTGGATATCAAGTTTGCGTTCGGTTTGTTTCTTGTTCTTTTTATGTTTATATACTCAAGTTGTATTTCTAGACTCCATTGAAGGACATCTTGTGGCACCATTACATAGATGAACCGATTTACTTTGAAAATGTAGAGCAGATGATGAATGTGTATCTGTAATTCCTCGTTACTGTTGATGTCTTCATAGGACATATTTTCACAAACTTGTGATCTTGGTCCTCTTGTTGCAATCTTTGGGTATGCCTTCCTATTGATCAACAATTTTCTTCTTATTTACTTTATGGGCATGTCATATTTTATTGGTGGCGGGGTTATCCTGCTAGAGGTTTTTGACGGTTATGGAATTCCGTTTGGAATCATGCTCCTCATGTTCTAATGTGTCTTAGATATGGACCTAGAGATGTGCTAGATGAGTGCAAGTTTTTTATCAATTAAAATTTGAAATCTTTCCCGGACTTCATCTAATCTAGGTGAATCTATAGGGTTTCTTCTTGCAGTAGTGTAAACTCCATGGTGTGTAATATGGCAGGTCTGATTCGCCACCTACTTGAGCTTCTGTTCTCTCTTCGGATGACCTTTTCTTGCTCATAGTGCATAGGATTTTGGCACCATTTCTTGGAGAAAGCTTATTACAGACATGTAGCTAGTTATTATGTGGAGCTACTTTAGATCATGGTTACCTAGAACGTGGAACGGGAAAGGCAACGTGGTAATGGGGTCGCAGTATGCGGTACATTGAGAGTAGGCATCTTCAGAAAGCTTATTTGGAATTTAATATGTTTATCCAGAATGTGAAACCTTTTTAAGGAACAAATATGCAATATAATATAGTTTTTTTCAGAATGCTTATTGTGGAATACAGTATGTTTATCCCGGATGTTGAACCTTTTTAAGGAACAGGTATGTAATATAATATATAATGGATGTTTAAGATTCAAAATTGATCAAGTATCATAATATATCATCAAAATTCAAAACCCCAAAAGACACACAAGTTTGAAACAATCTAGAAAAGAGGTGTTTTCAAGAAGTAGCAAGTCGTAGACTCTAAAAACTTTTAATGAAAGATAACCTAAGAACTACTTCTTCCCTTTAGAAGCTTCACTTGGAAACCTTGAATTTCATGTTCAAATTTGCTGACGTTCTTCGTTCCCGGATAGTGGAACGCTACCTATATGGTGAATTCTGGTAAACATGCTCCGGATGCATTTTATGTTCATTGAAAAAGCTTTGTATTTCCTTACAATTCTTAGACTTTGTCATTTTTGGTGATTTCTAGCAATCTTTGATCCTGCTCCTAGAGTTTTGGTCTTAAAATGTTTATATAGTTCAAATGAGTATCTTATATTAGTTATTTGCAGAACTCTTGTTTAACGTTTCTCATTAGAATATTGAGCTTTACCACAAGAAATTTGTTGTATGATGATTTACATGTCTAACTGATTAATTTTCTAAACCTTGGGTCTTGTAGCCTAATCAAAACACAGAGGATCATAGACAGATGATGATGCAAGATCTCCAGATGCAAGTCTCCCAAGGGAGTGCTCAGACTGTGCCTCCTTTCAATGGTATAAGTGCCCCATTTTCTACTGCAACAGGTCTTCCTTCGGTGCAGGTGTATCCTGCTCAGCAGCACCAGCAGTCTCATCAGATGCCTCAACAACCGCACATGCTTGGTAATCCTCACCACCCTCAAATGCAAGGCACCAACCAATCAAGTGCACAGCAACAGGCATATGCTATCCGTTTTGCTAAAGAGAGGCAACAGAGGATGCTGTCTCAGTCACAGCAACCTTATACAAGTTCCAGCACCATGTCACCTATCCAAAACAGTTCACAACTTCAACAGCAAACCCAACCGTCTTCTTCTGTTATTCCAACACCTTCTTCACAAGCCCAACAGAACAAGCAGCATACGGCTCGTAATCTGCAATCCAGCTCTGGGATGTCAAATCCAATTATGAAGCAAAGACAACGACCACAGGCCCAACAGCAACAGCCTAGGCAGCATCAAAAGCCACTGATGCAGCATAAGCACATGAAAGTTATAGGTAGAGGAAATATGGTTGTGCAGAATGTACCAGTCGATCCCTCTCAAGCCAGTGGCGTTTCAGTAGCCACCAGAAACCAACTTTCTGAGAAACCTGTGATGCAACAGGGCCAGGGTGTGTTTTCTGGTAACACAGGTGTAAATCCTAATTTGACGCAATCTTCAAACCAAAACAAAATGCTCTCTCGTCCACCTGCCCAGTCATCAAAGCAAATGCCAGCATTGCCACCAAACCCTGATACTTGCAACCAAGCTCCTATGCAAGTGTCCAATAACCACACCTTATTAGCTCCCCAGCAACCTCCCACTTCAATGCCTTTGGCTAATCCTCCACTTCAGCAGCAGCGCCAGATGAATCATAACATGCAAAGAATGATGCATCAACATAATCGTCCAATGACTTCTGATGGGAAAATACAGGCACCCGCAGATCCAATACAGGCTAATCAGATGGTTTCTGCTTCACCACTTCCTCGGTCTGCAGATCCAGTTGGCTCTGCTTCAGTCAACTCCCCTGCATCACAGTGGAAACCCGAGCCACCACATGAAACCAGCACACAGACGCCAACAGCTCACCTTGCTGGTTCACCACAGGAAAGTTTGGTGGGATCTGAAACATCAGTGCTCCCTTCCATTGATGAATTAGCTCAGAGGCAGTTCGCTGGATGTGTATTGGCCCATGGGCATGGTGTTGGGGGACAGTGGCAGCAACAACAGCAGCAAGCACAACATAGACAAACGACCCAAGGCAATTCCTATGCACGACCATCAAACTCAGGAACAGGATGATAAAGGATGCTAACTGAGCAAGCACTTCTTTGAAGTGGTTCCACACCTTTTGTAAACCTATTGTACAGGTAAATTGATACTGTTATTCGACCGTCTTTTCCCATATATTTTCTTTTTTACAGAAGAAAATATCTTGAACTGCATATGCTAGCCACTTAATTTTTTTGTGCTCGAGGTTTTCATAGTTAGCTTAGATCAATCTATGTGTGGTCATATGGTTAGAAGAGCTTTACATGCTAGTAATACAACAACAAAACCTTTATCCAAATTTAGAGGTCGTATATGTAGAAGCATACAAAAAATCACCAAGTGCAAACCTCTCGCTAGAAGAGCTTTCCTGCAGGAACGTTCCTCCTGCGAGCAAAATATTCCAACAAAAGAATGTGCATTAATTAAAAATCAGTTTCCTCGTGGGAATCTCTCTCCAACGAGAAGGATTTCCTTGCGAGAGCATCCCTCCAGTGGGAGCTTTCTCTCCACGAGGTTGTCTAATCACATTTAGTGTGCCGTAAACGTAGAATTCGATGTGACTGTGTAGAGAATATCGCAGCATTTGAAGCTGATACTCAGAAACAGTCGTCAAATCATGTCTGTCGTAGAACATGGGAGTGACGACCGCAGGAAGTCACGTGGCTACCTGTGCAGAATTCTCACGGGAAGCTTATTCCAGCGAGAAAAGCTTTCCCGCGGGAACTTCCCTCCAGCAAGAGGGATTTCTTCGCGAGAACATCTATCTAGTGTGAAGGTGTTCTCCGCGGGAACTCTACTTCCTGCAAGGCTGTACGATGTGACAGTCTAATGAGACAACACACAGAGAACGTGGAGAATCTTTCAGAGATCGAAGCGACTCATTATACAGCTGCCAAAGATTGTGCTTGTCGTGGTGCGTACAAGTGCAGCAGCAGTAAGCCACATGACAGAACGCCATTTCAACCGAGCAGGAACGTGCCTTAATTCTCGCGTAACCGTTGCCATAGAATCTCCTTGTATGTCGCATGAATGTGGAGCCACATGGAAATCTCTCCATAAGCCCTGCGTGAACGTGGGCTAACCGTCTCTGCTCGAAGCCTATTATCGTGGGACAGTCTCCTGCGAGAAGCTTTTTCTCGAGGGACAGTGCCACCGCGGGAACTCAGCAGTAACTGTTTTTGAGACTTTTTTGCTATAAATAGTCTCAATTGTTCTGCTTCCAGGGGGCAGAGCATACACATCATATTGCCACCTTGTTATCAGCAGCCTTAACACCTTTTTTTCGAGAGCACTCTGTCCAACAATGTTTGCGCCTACCGAGAGCTTTCAAAAATTCGTCAGATCGTCAACAGAGCAAAGAAATCACGTGCCGATTCGACCTCCATCGCTACACTCTCCAGAATGTCAAAAGACTTGGGACTCTGTATTTTTTTTATTCGTTGTAATCGATTTTTTTTGTAACAAGTCTTATAAAAGTTTTCTTTAAAAAAATACGCTTTCTTTTCTATTCGAAAATAGTGATTCTTCTTCTTCCACTAAATTCTATTTAGGGTCATGTCAATAGTAATATCAATAAAACCATATCCTTTGTTACAATCTCTATCCAAGTTCTTTAGACCTACCCCTACCTCAATCAATAAAACCATATCCTTCTAGTCATCAGCATTTTAATAGGAAGTTAGATTAGGGTTATTACCCCATGCTAATGCTCCCTTGATTATTATTCATTAGGATCACTTGTGAATAGATACTTTCCATTAGTTATGCAGAGATCCTAGCAGAATTGTACTACATGCTTATGTTTCCACAACATCCCATAGGTACCTTCGTGCCTACCCATGGTTATCAGTCATGAAGTGTATCTGGATATAGGATACCAGACATCCTAGCAGAATCCTAGTCCATGCTTGTCTCCAGAACTTGCCATAGGTACCTCCAAGCTGGTCATTGGTCATGCATTTTGTGTCTGGATCTAGGGTGTAGGCCCTCGTGCCAAATATATATATATAAGGTTCCATTGGGAAAAAAAATAAAAAAAAATAAAAAAAAAGGTTCCAATGGGTTCCGTAGGAAATTTCTAAAGGGGAATCCACATGTCAAAATCGGATTGGAAATCAATGATTATGTGCATCACTAAATCCCAACCAAATATATTGTAGGAAAGGTAATTGTAAGAGGATATGACGGGCTACCCAGATTTTGACGCGCTGATCCTCACCTTATAAATTTCTTTAGAGGACCCCTTGGTAACCATTTTCCCATAATATATTTCTTTTGAAATGGTAAGTTCACTTCTATTGCCCGGCTTAATCTCAGAATTTTATTACATATGTACCAGAACTGTGTCTGGGTCTATTTCTTTGCATGTCGCTCCTTGATTCTTGTGTCCGTTACATCATCCCTCAATCTGCCACTGGTACGGATCCCAGTTGCAACCATTTACTCTCTCTCTCTATCTCTCTCTCTCTCTCTCTCTCTCTCTCTCTCTCTCTCTCTATATATATATATATATATATGTGTGTGTGTGTGTGTGTGTGTGTGTGTGTGTTCAACTTCTTATAACAAAATGTACGATCTTAACTCGTCATACAGACTGTTTATACTCTAAGGGGAACTTGGAGCTGCTCAGCCTGCTCCATGGTTGCTGGAACTTACATTGCACAGTGAGAAACTTTACCCACCTGCCAACTGGCTGTTAGGTTTCATAGCATCATCCTTTCATGCTCATACCACCTTGGCTAGGAATTTGACACCAACATAAATTGTTGATGTCAGCTCGACAACCTGTCATATGAATTTGTCAATATTCTTGTACGGGCCTTTCTTATGTTCCATAGAAGACTCCCGTTCTGAGGTAGTTTACCTTGCTGCAGAAATGATGATCCACATTGTTCTTTGTGATCTCCATGTTCTAAGACATGGGTTTTGTGAGTTGGAAATCTCCAACCTATCGATGGAATCCTGGTTTAACAATTTTTCCTCAGTAGCACAAATGAGAATACCTTTAACTTTAACCACTTCAGCTGTGGAATAAGTAGCCCTCAGCAAATAATTCTAACTTGTGCTTATGCTGCAATTGGACGACTAGGACAAAAGAAAGTATGATGGATGTACAATATTTGCTACAGATGGTTTTTGTTTAAAAAAAAAACAGAAGCTAAAAAGAAAATTAGGGAAACTAAATCTAAGGCTTACAATGATTCATATAGAAAGTAGTATACTAATGAGGTAAAAAAGACAATAATAACATTGCTAAGATTAGGCAAATGAAGAGTAAGGACCTCAGCAACAATAAATGTAAATTAATACAAAAAGGTACTAGTAAACAACATTAGAATTGTAGTAGAGGAGCTAGCTTCACTAAGTGTTTAATAAGAAGAACCTTTCTTTAACATAGAAACACATGAGGTAGCTCAAGCTAGAAATTATATTTATTGTCATAAAATTAGAATTTGAAGTTAAAGATACTTAAGAGTAAAGAAACTGAAAAAGCTGTCAAAACTAGTGATATCATGTCAAGGTTTGGAAGTATTTAGGAGAGGCTAAAACCAGAAAATGCTTGATGAATTGAGAAGTAGTTATGTATGTATTTGTCAAAAAAGAAAAGAAAATACAAACCTAACCATTAGGAATAAAACATATGAGTCGCACACTATACAACTTTGTGATAGAGTAACTAAACAAATAGTAAGAAAAGAAATGGAAAAAAATAGAGCATCAATTTGTTTTTATGCCAGGAATATGCAACATTGAAGCTATTTACTTACAGTAATAAAAAGATGGGGGAGAGATTCATGACTTTTATTGTTTTTTATAAGACTTAATGACAAGATTGTGTCTATAATAGCTTATTGAAATAATTAAGAAGATACGTTGGAGTTGCAATTATTGTTAGGACAACTGGCTGAGATAAGGTTTATTTCTTCCACGTAGGCTTTTTCTAATGTAGCTGTACATGTGAAAAACCAGAATCTCCTATATAGTTTGCATGGTGCTTAAATTCAAATAATACAATGGACAACCTTGATTGTTTCAAAGAATTTATGAAACCTTTGAATACATTGTGCATTTTGTTACCTTTTTCTCTTCTTAGAGTAATTCATGAAATGTTAATTAGAATCAGACGACCAAAAATATAGCATTTCCATAACTCCGCTACAATATACTTCTTCTTTTCTGTCCTTCCAATTGTGATGGATAGTTATGTTGGATTATTTTGCTTAAATTAAGAGACTTTTTATTGTGATGAGCCTAGTAGGATTCATCTAAGCGACCCAAGCTTTTGGATTGAAAGCTTAGCATTGTTGAGTTATTTTTGTTATCATGTTTTCCCTGGGAAGTCTTATGTACAATTGTGTTTTTTAATGGTTTTTTACTTTTAGTTTTTGACAACTTTCTGATTATTTAAAAAATGATAAGCTCTGTTGGATTTTATGTTTATTATGTTTTATCTATTACGTACATTTTCATTTAATAATTTTGTTTATTTTGCCAGCAAATATGTCTATAAATTAGTTTTTGTGTTATATGAAGTTAAGAGTCTATCTATATATAAAGTTATAAACATACATGTAACGGATTTGTAGCTTATTTGTTTCTTCATCAACTGATAAACAATGTTCAGTGTTCATTAAGACCCTTGACTAGTAGGGTAAATTTGGAAGGACAATGTGGGCTTCACAGTGAATGGTTATTTAATGGAATATAGTAATATTGAAGTGATAGGAAATGTAATACGAAGTTTAACAATATCCTTTTTGCATGAAATCGACTCGAGGTCTGCATGTAGTTCTTTGCCTTTTACATTTCTTTTTATTATCAACGTAACTGTTTGATTCCTTAGTTTGTAGGTGTTGAAATCTGAAGAGTGACATGGTTTTGCTTCCCAGATATATTGGGGCTCATCACTTGTTCAGTTTGAGGCCTGGAGTGTATCTAACGTTGGCTACTCCGAAATCGATTTTTTACTATAGGCAAGCAGATCACCTCCTGTTTGATCAATTGTTGTCAAATTTTTGTTCAGCTCTTTCTGCGCAAAAGCAGAAGACAGAAAAACTTGGAGCAATGAACTTTTGGGCTTGTGTAGTTAACTTTTTTGCCCATGGCATGTAAACTGCTTACCCTAACCTAATGCATTATATGGGCATGCGGCCAGTGGCGCAGGCAGCACAAATTGTTTGTACAATGTAGATATTGTCTTGGTGGGTACTGGATGTGTACTCTCAAGTTGATTCTTTGGTACTAGTTTCTAGTTGCACACTTGGATGGGGATTGGGCTCTCTAGTGGCTATGCAAAGTTAGACAATGATTGTAATATTGAACGGTGAATTTATCATTTACTTGTATGATATTGACAATATTTTATTGCAAAATCTTTGTTGTTTTGGAGGAGTACAGTCATTTCATTTTAATACAAGATGATCGATTATGATGGATCATTTGCAACATTTGTGTCTGGTATCGATTTTACGCTTGTATGGGGTATCAGAGGATGTCTACATATATTTTATTAGAAGTATTGCATGGGATGAACACTTCTCTGGGCCATTGATAAGGGCACAACAAAAAGTGTGAAAAGGTATTGTACGTCCTAATTAATTGGACT